>ONZH01026721.1:157500-225903 GCA_900303285.1 Rhinella marina
TTCTTTTCTTCTTCTTTCTTTACAGGAGCAGTAGTAAAGCTGTGGTGGAGAACCACAAGTCCCAACAAGTAGCACAGAGAAGCACAGAACCTCTCTGCTTGCAGTCACGAGCTAATGGCTGCATGCAGGAAGGTTTTGCCCTTTCCTGTGCTGCTTTAGCGCTGCCATTGGCTGGAGCGTTGTACCAGCCAATGGCAGCGCTGGCAGGGGACGCCAAGCACTGGTGTCTCCTGCCTCACCTCCGATGTGACCGGTGCTGACCTGTTCAGCACCAATCGTCATCGGACAGCGTCCCCTGCAGCTCCGTGAATGGATGAAAGCCATCTGAAGCTGTGATTGGCCGGTTTCTGCAGACCGGCCAATCACTTGATCCGGGCTGCAGGGGGAGGTGGAAAAACCTCCCTGTGCCCTTAGGAAAGATGGCTGCCTGCTGTGCAGAGCACTCATCGTACCCCGGTCACAGAGCGATTTCGCTCAGGGACCGGGAGTACACAACGCTGTACCTGTACGGCACTGTGATCTCTGTCCCAGCTTTCTGCGCCGTACATGTACGGCGCTGGGAGTGTAAGGGTTAAAATAGAAAATGTACGGCTCATACAGCCGTATGCTGTCTGCATAAATGCGGATCCGTTTTTTGCGGACAGTTCAGCATGTCTGCAAAAAACAGATTGCATTCCACATTTTTGCGGACCCATAGAATTCAATGGGGCTATGTTCTTATTTTTACTGACAAGTATAGGACATGTTGTATTTGTTTTGCGGAGGGATATTTCAAGACTTTACTTCTGATGATCTATCCTCTGGATAGGTCATTATACCATCACTCGCTGTAATGCTGCAGCCTTCTCTCAGTTTAGTCTAGGCCATGTGATGTCATGTTCATCGGTCACATGGCTTAGGCCCAGCTCAGCCTCATTGAAGTGAATGATTTTGTGCAGTGATACCAAGCACAGCTGCTATCAAATGGACAGTGCTGAGCTTGGTGACCAGAGAGAAGACCACAGCGCTACTACGAGCGCCAATGCCTTCTCAAACAGCTGTTCGCTGGGGTTCTAGAAGTTGGACCCGCACCAATCAGAGACTGATGACCTATCCAAAGGATATGAAGAAAAGTGAAGACAACATCCATATGCGGTCAAAAACGATTCCTTTATTCCATGGTTACATCCCAGTACATGCCTGTACTGTTATGTAACCATGGATTAAAGGGATCGTTTTTCACCGCATATGGATGCTGTCTTCACTTTTCTTCATTTGATTTTGAATATTGGGGCCCTTTTGGACTAGACTCCTGGGAGGATGTGCATTCCAAGAATTATCAGCCACTCTAAAACAGGTACTGTACCATTATTCTTCTTTTTTGCCATCCAAAGGATAGTTCATCAGTAGTAAAGTCTCAGAAAACCCTTTTAATTCTTGTGGGATTAACAGAATTTGTAAAATGGCTTTTGAGTAATTTGAGTAGAAGTACAAATATCTTTAACCCCTTGGCGCATTTGAACGTAACTGTACGTCCAAAGTGCAAGTAAGTTGCGGCATTTGGACGTGCAGTTACGTCCAAACTGCTTACCGGGACTGTGACACTATAAAGTGTCACAGCCCCGGAGTCTCCGCTCTCCCGGAGAGCAGAGACCTTGGGGAAGCCAGCAAGGGACCAATCAAAGTGGTCCCTTGCTGGCAAGCGCTCCGATTGGTTAGTCTCTGCAGACTAACCAATCCAACTCTTCATTGTTAAAATGCCGGTTTCAGGCTGCGATCTCCCCTCTGGAGATCGCAGCCTGAAACCAGGTAAGATGTCTCCTGTGTCCCTACGCTCCCCTCCCCCTTTGTAGTGCCCCCTTCTGTGCTGTGTTATGTGACGGCAGCGGCTCAGGATCGGAACCGCTACCATCAGCAGAGAGTGTAAGCTGTAATTAAGCTCACTCTGCTGCTACAGCTGAAATCGGTGCTGGCACCAATTTCAGCTATTTAACCCCATAGATGCTGCAGTCAATAGCCGCCCGCAGCATCCATGGGATTAAGAGGGAGGGAGCTCCCGCTCTCTTCCATCGGGCTGCAGCAGCGGCCCGATGGTTACCATGGCAACCGGACGCTTTACAAAAGCGTCCTGGCTGCCATGTACCTAAGGCTGATTAGACCACTCAGCCTTAGTGTAGCACTGATACAGTGCATTGCTATAGATGACTATTGCAATGCACTGTATAGCCATCAAGCCCACTGGATCTTCAAGATCCAAATGGGTCTTGATAAATTTAAAAAAAAATGTAAAAAGGTAAAAAAACTGTTTTTTAAAAAGCACCCTTTTTCCCCAAATGAAGTAAAAAAAATGTTTAAAAAAAAAAGAAAAAGTACACATATTAGGTATCGCCGCGTCCGTATCGACCGGCTCTATAAAAGCAACATGGTCCACCCCGCCAGGTGTACGCAAAATTTTTTTTTTTAAACTATACCAAAAACAGCCATTTTGTCACCTTGCCACTCAAAAAGTGTAACAGCAGGCGATCAAAAAGGCGTATTTACCCCAAAAATAGTACCAATCAAACCGTTATCTCGTCCCGCAAAATGAGCCCCTACCTGAGACAATCGTCAAAAAAATTAAAAAAAACTACAGATCTCTGACTATGGAGACACTAAAACATTTTTTTTGTGTAAAACTTAAAGAGGACCTTTCACTACTTTTAAAAAATGAATCTGCACTATCTACCTGATAGTGCGTCCCCCACTGATGCCAGCAGCGTTGTTTTCTTAGCAAATTGTCCCCCGGTGGCTTCACACGGGCCCCCCGTTCTTCGGTCCGGCTTTATGCTAATTAGAAGGCATCGGAACAGGGAGGAGGAGACTCCCTGTTCCTCAATGGGCGTTGCTTCTGCCCTGCTGTGAGCGCTGTCCAATCAGAGCGGACCGCTCACAGCAGGGCCGAAGGAGTTCAACCCTGCTGTGAGCGGTCCGCTCTGATTGGACAGCGCTCACAGCAGGGCAGAAGCAACGCCCATTGAGGAACAGGGAGTCTCCTCCTCCCTGTTCCGATGCCTTCTAATTAGCATAAAGCCGGACCAAAGAACGGGGGGCCCGTGTGAAGCCACCGGGGGACAATTTGCTAAGAAAACAACGCTGCTGGCATCAGTGGGGGACACACTATCAGGTAGATAGTGCAGATTCATTTTTTTAAAGTCATGAAAGGTCCTCTTTAAATAAAAGTATACATATTAGATATTGCCGCGTCTGTAACGACCTGCTCTATAAAAATATCACACGATCTAACCTGTCAGATGAATGTTGTAAATAACAAAAAATAAAAACAATGCCAAAACTGCTAGTTTTTGTTACCTAAAAAAAAGGTTACCTCACAAAAAGTGTAATAAAGCTACCAAAAATCGTACGTACCCTAAAATAGTACTAACAAAACTGCCAACTTATCCCATAGTTTCCAAAATGGGGTCAGTTTTTTGGAGTTTCCTACTCTAGGGGTGCATCAAATGTGACATGGTAACTTAAAATTTTTCCAGTGAAATCTGCCCTGGCGTTCCTTTCCTTCTGCTCCCTGCCGTGTGCCTGTACAGCAGTTTATGATCACAAATGGGGCATTTCTGTAAACTACAGAATCAGGGTAATGAGTTTTGTGTGGCAGTTAACCCTTGCTTTATTCTTGGAATAAAATGATTTATATGGAAAATCTGCCAAAAAAGTGAAATTCTGAAATTTTGGCTAAATTTTCCTTTAATTCTTGTGGAACACCTGAAGGGTTAATAACGTTTGTAAAACCTGTTTTGAATACCTTGAGGGGTGTAGTTTCTAAAATGGGGTAATTTTTTGGGTGGTTTCTATGATGGACTTCAGACCTGAACTGGTCCTTAAAAAGTGGGTTTTGGAAATTTTGTGAAAAATTTCAAGATTTGCTTCTAAATTTCTAAGCCTTCTAACGTCCCAAAAAAATAAAATGTAATTTTCAAAATGATCCAAACCTGAAGTAGACACATAGGAAGTGTAAAGTAATAACTATTTTTGGAGGTATTACTATGTATTTTAAAAGTAGAGAAATTGACATTTGGAAATTTGCAAATTTTTGGTAAATTTGGTATTTTTTTTTTTTTTTTTATAAATAAGAAAAAAAATTTGGCTCAAATTTACCACTGTCATGAAGTACAACATGTGACGAGAAACCAATCTTAGAATGGCCTGGATAAGTAAAAGCGTTCCAAAGTTATTACCACATAAAGGGGAGATCTAATAACTGAGGGGAGATCTAATAACTATGTATAAATATATCAGAGGTCAGTACAGAGATCTCTCCCACAATCTATTTATCCCCAGGACTGTGACGAGGGGCCATCCTCTGCGTCTGGAGGAAAGAAGGTTTGTACACAAACATAGAAGAGGATTCTTTACGGTAAGAGCAGTGAGACTATGAACTCTCTGCCTGAGGTGGTGGTGATGGTAAGTTCACTAAAAGAGTTCAAGAGGGGCCTGGATGTATTTTTGGAGGGTAATAATATTACAGGTTATAGTTACTAGAGATGGGTCATTGATCCAGGGAGTAATTCTGATTGCCTGATTGGAGTCGGGAAGGAATTTTTTTCCCTAAAGTGGGGAAAACTGGCTTCTACCTCACAGGGTTTTTTTTGCCTTCTTCTGGATCAACTTGTAGGAAAACAGGCCGAACTGGATGGACAGATGTCTTTTTTCGGCCTCATAAACTATGTTACTATGTTATAAAGTGACACATGTCAGATTTGAAAAATGGGGCTCCGGCATTTGGTCCAAACTGGCTGTCGCTTGAAGGGGTTAATACTAAAAAAAAAAAACTCAAGAAAAATGCGAAACAAATTTACAATAAATCCATAAAACTTGTAAAGTTCATATCTATGTGAACCCTAAATCCGCACCATGATTATATTTTTCAATACACAATTCCTGAAAACATATTAAATCATAGCCACATTAATATGTTATAATAAACAATAATATTTGACTGATTGTATCCGGCACTTCTCCACTAGGCAAAAAAATGCTTTACTATGTGCAAAAAGTAAGCATAAACAGTTAACACAAATTCAGTGTTTCTTCAAGGTGTTTAAGCTCTATTCACAGTTCCTGTCAATGTCCTTAGGTTTTGTTTTATGATAGTAAATCCAAGTGTCTTTAAAGTGCAAATATAAATTTGTTGGTAATATTACATAGATCTATACAATCATGTTGGTTTTACCTTGAGTATCCACTTTCAATCTGTAGTGATTTGTTTGTGGTGGTTGAGTTGTGCACTTACCCCACCTTTAGTTATTTCACAAATGCTGATCACAATGCACGTGTATTTGGCGTCTCATGCTTTAACTCTCCATTGCCGTCTTGTTCACAAACAGGCATACACAATTGACTTCTTGTTGCACTTATCAGCTCAATTCCGGAGTTTGTAAACGAAGAGTCCTGTCTTTGCTTTTAAAGCACAAAGTAACAGTTAATCAATATTGCACTATCTGAGGCACGCCTCCAAGAGATTTTCATATAGTTCTCTTCCAGATGCGTTTCGGGGCTCCGAGCTCCTCCTTCAGTGGCTGTAATCCTTCATTTTGTTTATTTGAACTTTAAAATACTCTTGTTCATTACCAAACCATGGGCTGTATTTTTTTTCTTATGGTTCAAAGTAAAATCTGTAATAGATCCAATAACCTTCTATCAATGATACTACTTATTTCTAGGTTTTATTTCATATAAAATAAAGCGTGGTTCCATTATAACATCATTCCCCACGGAGAATTATCACAAAATTGCATAAAAAAAACATGATGCAGTTTTAATGTGTTTTCTTGCGTTTTTTTAAATTACTGTTTTTTCAAAATAACACTTTTATAACATTTAGGGCTGCATTAGTTTTTAGTATCAAAATAACTCGCTGACTACCAAAAAACATAAATATTCACATACTCCCCAAACCATTCTTATTTTTGCATTCTCTGTTTGTAACACACTTTTTCTTTGTTCTTACTTATTTTACAAACTATTTCTTATCCCACACTACATAGTGTCAAATTCTCTTTTTTGAGTTTAATAGTTGTTAAATATTCACACCACAGAGAATGCAAAAATAAGAAAAAAAACACTTTTTGGATTTTCTGGAAGATCCAGTGGGTCTGATGGCTCTAAATATGGCTCTGTATTTTCATTTACTTGTAGCCTGATCAGGCTCAAATATACAATGGCAAGCCGGATGTCTGTGAAGGCGTCTGGTTGCCATGGTAACCACCAGGACGCTGCCACAGCAGTGCAGCGACACCGATGGGGGAGCTCCCTCTGTTAACCCTTTAAGCATCGGACCGCTCCTATGGCAGAGCAGTGGCCCGATGGGGGACGGAGGGAGCTCCCTTCCTCTGTTAATCCCTTCCATACAGCGGTCCCTACGAAAGGGGGGACAGCATTTAATTTAAACATTTTACAAGGTTCTTATCCTCCCCTAAACACTGCTGCCTGACAGCAATCCAAGACCATCAATTTTTTTAATTTTCTTTCTACGGAGCTGTGTGAGGACTTGATTTTTGCAGGGAGACTTGTAATTTTTTTTATATAATTTCAAGTTATATAACACTTTTTGATCGCTTTTTTCCCCATTTCTTTGGTGAACAGTAATCAAAAAGCAATTTTTGTGTCGTGTGGGCTGTTACAGAAATGCATGTATTTATGCATGCATGTAGAAGACGCATAGCACACGAACTGAATCTCAACACATTCATTTCAATGGGTCTGTGTCAATGAGCATTTTCCACACATCTTTATGTTCAGGAGAAATTGCAGCATTTTCTATATTGTGTATTTTTCACACATCTTTGGCTCCATAGAAGTGACTGGAGCTTGCATGAAAAATAAAAGGCATCTGGTGAAATGTGTTTTTCACTGATGGTTGCTAGATGTTGTTCAGTTTTTCTTCACATGCTTGAAAAACACATGCAATCTGGATGAACAGATCTAGATATAGATATATCTATATATATCTATAGATATATAGATATATCAATCGTATAGAAAAGTTGAGCAAATGCTAAAGCTCTTTTTCCTCTGCAGTACTTATGCATCTCCTTCCGTTGCTACACGGAAATGTTCATGGAAGCAAAACCATCATTAAGGAGTTTCAAGAGTGCTGTCAACGTGGCATGTTCTCATTCAGTGATGCAGGCAACCCAGCAGTTTGTGATTCTGTAAGCCCAAACTCTCGAAATCAAACCAACATTAATATGCCATCAAAAGCTCGATTGAAACGCATCATCTCTGAGAATTCTGTGTATGAGAAGCGTCCAGATCATCGTCTGTGTTGGTATGTGCACTCTGATGTGTTGAAAAGCTTCCAGCAGGAAAGCCTTCCTGTGCCCTGTCAGTGGACTTATATCACGCAGGTGAATTTGTGTAGCAAAGATGAAATAGCAAATGGAGGCCAAATACAGACAACATACACATCCAGCAAGAGGAAAGCTGCTGGTAGTATGCCCATCACAAAATTTATGAAGAAGGCTAAGGCTTTGGGAACAGTCGGTGATGTAAGTATTTTTTAAGAACATGGTAACAGTTTTCGTTTAAGAACCTCTAAACAGTTGGCGGAAATGTAGTATTGACCATATTGCCTCCTTTGCTGCCTTGATTCATTTTTGATTGCATTATACATTGCTTGTTTCCATGGTTACGGTCTCCTGCAATCCAGCAGCGGTGCCCGTGCTTGCAAATTGCAAAAAAAGCACCAACCTCTCTGGTGAGCAAGATCAATGAAGTGTACATAGGCTTGTGCATTTTCCTATAGTGTGCAAATGCAACCAATGCTACTGGATTGCAGAGAGGTCATAACCATGTAAATGAGAAAAATATAATGCGATGGAAAAATGAATCAAGCCAGGAAAAGGAAGCAATATGGATAATCAAAATCTATTCGTAAATGCCTTGTATTAAAGGTGTTCTCCAGGAATTAAGAAAATGAAAAAACATAAATATTATAAATATATTCACAAATACCTTTCATTATTTATAATGGCTTGTATTGTCTAGGGAGCAATCATTAGGAGAAATAAAATGGCCGCCATCCTATTAGTGCGCACAAAACCTGTCCTAATCACACAGGAGGACAGTTTACTTTACAACACTAAGATAAAGAGCTGCCTCATCCTCCTCTCTGCTCTGCTGGTCAGGGATTATGATCTTTAATACAGTTTAATATGATCTTCAGGTGAATCTCTGTAGGATTGGAGTTCATGAGACGACCTGAAGTACAGAGGTGGTGGAGATGTGGCTGTGTCCGGCTGTGTGATTAGGACAGGTTTTGTGTGGACTAGTAGGACAACGGCCATTTTATTTCTCCTAATTATTGCTCGCCAGACTAAACGAGGCATTATGACTAATGAAAGATATCTGGGAATGTAATTATAGTGAAGTAATATTTAGGTATTTTCATTTTCCTAATTCCCGGAGAACCCCTTTATCTCTTTGTGTACATGATGATAAACCCCTTTAATAATTTTTAACAAAATAAGGCTCTCCTTACTCTGTTGTCATAGACTCTGTTCTGAACCTGTCTGCAGCTTTATTAGATTTGACTAATGATTGATAATAATTGATACAGCACTACATACCTCTTAAATTTAGTAATGTCTAATATAATGTAGACATAATTTCCTCTTCTTGATTCAGCCCAGACTTCCATGACAACTTGTTCCAGCTTGTGTCTGCAGAGTCATCTTGGGTTCCTTACTTTCATCATCTTCCCCACCATTTCAGTGTAAACTCCCCATCCTTGTGCCCCCACAGTATCATCCTGCCACCACCACCAGTAATGTGCCTGCTGTGCTCCCCGAACCACCAAAGACTATACTACAGAAACAGTCAGCCTTAATAATAAAAAAATAAGGTTAAACAAATAGTGGTTCCTTCATTAATTGTCACTATACCCAGGAAATAGTGTCCCTGACATGGTGTTTTCACACAATGCAGAATTTTATTGTAACTGAAAAATTAGTTCCATTGATTTGAATGGGACAGCAAGCACATAGATTTCTGCAAGCCACATTCAGGTAAATGGAACTGATTTTCAGTAGCGTAAGTAGTAAAATTCTGCCACAAAATACTCCATACTGTAAGGTCTCCTTGTGGCAGCTGCCCTGGTGGACAGTGTCCCATAGTGCCATACAGTATGACAATTAACGTCTCCTTGTGGCGGCCCCCATTCAGTTTTTCTCCTTGTGGCGGCCCCCATACAGTATAACGTTTCCTTGTGGCTGCCTGCCCCACATACAGTATAACGTCTCCTTGTGGCCCCTAGTCATTTTTCTTCTAAATGGGTATTTATCACGATATATATCGTTATCTCGATAAATTTCTTAATATCGTGGGAATATTTTTTATATTGTCATAGTAGTTCAATATTCAGTCAGAGTAATTATATAAATTGAATCGCGAATGACAGACAGACATGTTTGTATCTAAGGAGATCTGAGAGACCATCCAAAATGTCTTTATTATACCTTTATGATAATGGGAGTAACTGGGAGTTTTTCAGGCGGTTACAATATTCAAATTATAACGTGATACATTGCATAATTACACGTGACAACATATTGGCAATATCTTATGGTCTAAAACTAGGTAGCAGTTCACTTGTCTGATGTTGGAAGTAATTTTAATAAATGGCAACCATCTGTAAAATTTTATGTGGGGAAAGTACCAAAGAATTACCTAGAATTTATCAGACTGGGAACATCCAAAAATGTCAACTCAACCTCGCATCTTTAGTAATCAATCTTATTGTAAAACAATTTGAGTATAAAAACTTCCCTTTCCTTGAATTTATCAAGGTCATAATTACAGATGGCCTTCAGAATCTGTTCTTAGGCCAAGTTTTTGTTTGCCGTGGAATGACTAATAAAGGTCATAACAGCTTCTCAATATAATTCAACTCATAGCTATCATGTACTCATATCCTATAGGTAGTCTTATAATTACCATCGACCATTACTCACAATATCACCCAACCCTATTACCAGCAATAGTAATTCTCTCCCAGTGTGCCCTCACTAGTAAATGCACCCTTCAGTATTGTTCCAAATAGTCAGAATGCTCCCATAGTGCAACCATTAACATTGGTGCCCTATATAGTGTGCCCCATAATGATGCCTGTGTCTCAGTAGTAATAATTCCCATAGTAGTGAAAACATTTCCCCAAATCCTCAGTATTCCCTTTTATTCTCTCAGTATAAAAAAGCCCAAAAAGTAGTTAAGCCCATCATAGTGTAACATAGTTTATAAGGCCGGAAAAAGACATCTGTCCATCCAGTTCGGCCTGTTATCCTACAAGTTGATCCAGAGGAAGGCAAAAAAAACCCTGTGAGGTAGAAGCCAATTTTCCCCACTTTAGGGGAAAAAATTCCTTCCCGTCTCCAATCAGGCAATCAGAATAACTCCCTGGATCAACGACCCCTCTCTAGTAACTATAACCTGTAATATTGTTACCCTCCAGAAATACATACAGGCCCCTCTTGAACTCTTTTAGTGAACTTACCATCACCACCTCCTCAGGCAGAGTTCCATAGTCTCACTGCTCTTACCGTAAAGAATCCTCTTCTATGTTTGTGTACAAACCTTCTTTCCTCCAGGCGCAGAGGATGTCCCCTTGTCACAGTAACAGTCCTGGGGATAAATAGATAATGGGAGAGATCTCTGTACTGACCTCTGATATATTTATACATAGTTATTAGATCTCCCCTCAGTCGTCTTTTTTCTAAAGTGAATTACCCTTATTTTGATAATCTTTCTGTGTACTGTAGTCCACCCATTCCAGTTATTACTTTAGTTGCCCTCCTCTGAACCCTCTCCAGCTCTGCTATGTCTGCCTTGTTCACAGGAGCCCCAAACTGTACACAGTACTCCACGTGTGGTCTGACTAGTGATTTGTAAAGTGGCAGGACTATATTCTCATCAGGGGCATCTATGCCTCTTTTGATGCAACCCATTATCTTATTGGCCTTGCCAGCAGCTGTTTGACACTGGTTTCTACAGCTTAGTTTGCTGTTCACTAAAATTCCTAGGTCCTTTTCCATGTAAGTGTTACCCAGTGTTTTACCATTTAGTATGTACTGGTGACTTCCATTATTCCTTCCTATGTGCATAACCTTACATTTGTCAGTGTTAAACCTCATCTGCCACTTCTCTGCCCAAGCCTCCAATCTATCCAGATCCATCTGTAGCAGTGTACTGTCCTCTTCTGTGTTAATTACTTTACACAGTTTAGTGCCATCTGCAAAAATTGATATTTTACTGTGCAAGCCTTCTACAAGATCATTATTAAATATATTAAAGAGAATAGGGCCCAATACTGACCCCTGTGGTACCCACTAGTGACAGTGACCCAATCTGAGTGTGTACCGTTAAAAAACACCCTCTGTTTTCTATCACTGAGCCAGTTACTTACCCATATACAGACATTTTCTCCCAGGCCAAGCATTCTCATTTTATATACTAACCTTTTATGTGGTACATTGTCAAATCCATTGATTCGCCGCGGTCTAGTCTAGAACTTACCTCCTCATAGAAACTGATTAAATTGGTTTGACATGACCGATCCCTCATGAAGCCATGCTGAGATGGTTATTTGCTTGTTTTAATTGAGGTACTCCAAGATAGCATCTCTTAGAAAACCTTCAAACAGTTTACCCACAACAGATGTTAAACTTACAGGCCTATAGTTTCCAGGCTCTGTTTTTGAACCCTTTTTGAATATTGGCACCACATTTATGCGCCAATCCTGTGGCACTTCCAGTCAGTATAGAGTCCTTAAATATCAGAAATATGGGTCTGGCTATGACATTACTTAAAGAACTCCCGCAAAAAAAAAATAAATTCCATGTCATGCTAGAAATGTACATGATGTACCGTATTTTTCGCTTTATAAGATGCACCCGAAGATAAGACGCACCCCAGATTTTAGAGTAGGAAAATAAGAAAAAAATATTTTTCATCAGACCTCATATCTGACCCCCCATAAATTTCAGGACATCACATCAGACCCCCATCAGACCTCAGATCATCCCACTGTGCCCCCATCAGACCTCAGATCAGCCCAGTGTGCCCCCATCAGACCTCAGATCAGCCCAGTGTGCCCCCATCAGACCTCAGATCAGGGCCCACTGTGCCCCCATCAGACCTCTGATCAGCCCACAGTGCCCCATCAGACCTCAGAACAGCCCAGTGCCCCCACCATGAGACCACTCTGTGCCCCCATCAGACCTCAGACCAGCCCTCAGACCAGCCCACAGTGCCCCCATGAGACCACTCTGTGCCCCCATCAAACCTCAGACCAGCCCACAGTGCCCCCATGAGACCACTCTGTGCCCCCATCAGACCAGCCACAGTGCCCCCATTAGACCACTCTGTGCCCCATCAGACCTCAGACCAGCTCACAGTGCCCCATTAGACCACTCTGTGCCCCCATCAGACCTCAGACCAGCTCACAGTGCCCCCATTAGACCACTCTGTGCCCCATCATCAGACCTCAGACCAGCTCCACAGTGCCCCCATTAGACCACTCTGTGCCCCCATCAGACCTCAGACCAGCTCACCAGTGCCCCATTAGACCACTCTGTGCCCCCATCAGACCTCAGACCAGCTCACAGTGCCCCCATTAGACCACTCTGTGCCCCCATCAGACCTCAGACCAGCTCACAGTGCCCCCATTAGACCACTCTGTGCCCCCATCAGACCTCAGACCAGCTCACAGTGCCCCCATTAGACCACTCTGTGCCCCCATCAGACCTCAGACCAGCTCACAGTGCCCCCATTAGACCACTCTGTGCCTCCATCAGACCTCAGACCAGCTCACAGTGCCCCCATTAGACCACTCTGTGCCCCCATCAGACCTCAGACCAGCTCACAGTGCCCCCATTAGACCACTCTGTGCCCCCATCAGACCTCAGACCAGATCACAGTGCCCCCATTAGACCACTCTGTGCCCCCATCAGACCTCAGACCAGCTCACAGTGCCCCCATTAGAGCACTCTGTGCCCCCATCAGACCTCAGACCAGCTCACAGTGCCCCCATTAGACCACTCTGTGCCCCCCATCAGACCTCAGATCAGCCCAGCGTGCCCCGTAACAATAAAAAAAAACTTCACTTACCTGTCCAGCGCCGCGGCTCCGCTCCGGTGCTTCTTAGGCTTCCCGGCCCGGCGCCGCACTGTCACCTGACTGCGTGCAGCGTCAGGTCATAGTGCGCGCACTACGTCCTGACGCTGTACGCGTTCAGGACAGTGCAGCGCCGGGCCGGGAAGCCTAAGAAGCGCCGGAGCGGAGCCGCGGCGCTGGACAGGTAAGTGAAGTTTTTTTTTTTTATTGTTATGGGGCACGCTGGGCTGATCTGAGGTCTGATGGGGGGGTCCCGGCCCCCGGCAGCTAAAACATATAAGTGAGCGCTTCCATAATGGAAGCGCTCACTTGTATTCGTTTTATAAGACGCACTGCAATTTTCCCCCTACTTTTGGGGGAAAAAAAGTGCGTCTTATAAAGCGAAAAATACGGTAATCTGTAGTGAATGTCATTTTCTTACCAGTAGCTGAATTTCTGAGTTATATCATCCTGAAGTTTCTTATCTGTGTCATGTGACTAGGAATTAGACCCACCAACTCACACAGCACCTTATGTGTAAACAGGAAGTCTAATTTTCTATGCATTCCTATGGGAGCCTCACTTTCAGTCTCAGGAATGAATAGAGAAGTGACTGGCTTGCTGTCCTGGGTCAGTTGGAGGTCAGGGAGTTGGTCATATGACCCAGCAACAATTGGAAGAGAGTGGAAACTCAATTTCAGCCTCTGATAAGAAAATGACATTCACTACAGATTATATCCTGCACCTTTCTAACAGGTCAGAGAAGAAAATTTTTTGCGGGAGTTCTTCTTTAATTCTTAGGATTTGGCGATTTGTCTATTTTAATCTTAAGACGTCGCTGTACTTCTTCCTGGGTCAGACAGGGCACTTTTAATGGGGAATTTACTTTTATTTTCTGCATTTCATCTGACAGTTTATTTTCCTCAGTGAATACAGTGGAGAAAAAAATATTTAGTAGCTTTGCTTTCTCCTCATAGCTCTCTGCAGCTCCCCCCTCATTACTGAGGGCCGACACCTTCAGGTTTATACTTTTTACCATTTATATAATTGAAAAACATTTTAGGGTTCGTTTTCCTTTCTTTGGCGATTAATCTCTCTCTATTTTTGGCTGCTTTTCTTTCGTTTACATGTTCTATTTTTTTCCTTGTAGTTTTTCAATGCTTCCTCGCTCCCCTCCTGTTTTAGTGATTTAAATGCTTTCTGTTTGTCATTTATTGCTTTCTTTACAGTTCTGTTTATCCACATTGGTTTTTTTCTTGTTCCTTAACCTTTTATTCCCATAAGGTATGTACCTCTCAGAATTAGATATTAGGATTAGAGATGAGCGAACGTGCTCGTAACGAGGACTGTACCACTCTGCTCCCCTGCGCTCGCATGGGCGCAGGCAGCCGCTTCCATCCTCCTCACCCGACGGAAGCGGCTGCCTGCGCCCATGTGAGCGCAGGGGAGCCGAGCGGTACAGTGCTCGTTACGAGCACGTTCGCTCATCTCTAATTAGGATGCTTTTAAAAATCTCCCATTTTGTGGCTGTATTTTTGTTTTTGAGGACTTTGTCCCAGTTAGTTAGGCCTATGGCCGCTCTTAGTTGGCTAGATTTTGCTCTTTTGAAGTTTGGTATTTTTGTTCCTCCCTGGAGAAACAGGTATTTTGTTCCAAAGGTATTTTTGTTCCTCCCTCTTTTGAATGACAATTGGAAGGTTATTTTTTTTATGGTCACTATTTCCCAGGTGTCCCCCCAACCTGCACATCTGTTATTCTGTCAGGTCTATTGGTAAATACTAACTCCAGTCCCACAATCAGGAGGGGGTAGGGGGGTACCGTCGTCTAACAGCCCGACCGAAAGAGTATCACCCCGACTCCTCACAGATAAGATGGCCACTTGCCAGGGAGGAAAACGGGGCAGCTCACCGGGACTGAAAACGGAGGAGATGTGCTGATGGCAGTGTCCCACAGGTATGAGGGTAAAGCAAGGATCCTATAACTTTGTGTGAAGGTTAGACCGGCTGGGTCCTCATTTAATAGCAGGATATTGGGAGAGCTCCATCGTGCAGCGTCTTTACTCCATGCCTGGCAGCCCCCCACTAATAGATTTTTAAAGTTTTAAGTGTTTTTTTTAAAAAAAAAAAGTAAAACATTGAAAAATGCTTTAATACTCCTGAAAGAAATAGTAAATTACATTTTTATTGAATAATTTATATCAATACTTCATATCATTTGGGAAAACATGGCTGCTTGCTTCAAAGATGCATCAACTTAAAGGGGTTCTCAAGGAATTAAAAAAATAAAAATACTTAAATATTACTACATTATAAATATATTCCCATATACCTTACATTAGTTATAATTGCTCATTTTGTCTGCGATCAGTAGGAGAAACAAAATGGCCACCATCCAGCGTGATTAGGACAGGTTTTGTGTGCGCTAATAGGACGGTGGCCATTTTGTTTCTCCTAATCATTGCTCCGTAGATGAAACGAGCCATTATAACTAATGAAAGGTATTTGGGAATATATTTATAGTAGTCATATTTACATGTTTTTCATTTTTTTAATTCCCGGAGAACCCTTTTAATACCTTTGGCTGCAATGCTGTGCACTACCTGTGGACAGGTGTGGTGTTTCTCAAATAATGCAGCCACAAAGATAAGTTAAAATGCTATTTTATATGTAAGCTCCTATGTGGGCTAATCAGTGGGTGGAGAAAAGTTCAAAAACTTGCTCCTGTGTAAATGGTTATAAATTTAACCTATTGTCTGTATGGTACAGGTGATAACATTAGAGTCGGATGGCTTTCAGGCAGACACTGAAGAGGATGAGGATGAAGATGATGAAGATGATGATGACTGTTTAGTTGTGGAACAAATTGGAAAAGGTATGTTTTTAGGAATGTAAAGGATCAGTAAATATTGTGCAAAAGACATTAGAAACACAGTAATGGAAAGTTTCTAGTATAGCTCATGGCTGCAAAAGTATTTGCCTATCTGAGCTGTCTACAGTAGTTTCAGGCACAGTACACCTGAAGTCTCCTGTATCTTGCTTTTTCTTTTATCTGTGCATATTTTTGGTGCTGAAAAGAACTACTCAGTTCAGTGGAGGATTCTTCACTCACTGTACTTCAAAAAATAAATTGTAGCCATCCTTACTTGATGTCCTAGTTCTGATATTTACTGTACATTGTACTATACAAAGCTATTGTAGGTTTAGACATTTTAACTTGTCTCAACACCCAAAGTTTAATTCTGAACTAAGTAAATTCCCCCAAAACATAGATCATGCATTAGTTATTCATTTATTAATAGCTGGGTATGTTTAGTCAATGAGAGTAGAAAGGGTTTACAGAAAAGGAATGCCTCAGGGAAGCCTGATACTGTGCTCCCAATCAAAGTTGCCAAGTTGTTGGGTGATGCAATAGATTTAAAGGGGTTGGCCCATCATAGACCATGGGGGCATATTGCTAGGATATGCCCCCATTGTCTGATAGTTGCTGGTCCCAGAGCTGGAGAACAGAGCAGGGAAAGTTGAGGAGGGTGCACTGCGCATGCGCAGCCCCCCTCCATTCATTTCTATTGGGCCACCGAAAATAGCAGAGCGCTGGCTCGGCTGTTTCCTTCGGCCCCATAGAATTGAATGGGAGTGGTGGCTGTACATGCGCGGTGCGCTTCCATTCACTTCTATGGGAGCAGCGGGGAGCAATCAGACAATGGGGGAATATCCTAGCGATATGCCCCCATTGTCTGTGATGGGAATACCCCTTTAAGGTTCACATAAATTAAAGCCACAATGGATTTCATAGTGGAAAACGTCAATTTTCTGCCAGGAAATCAGCCATCAACCGCTTTTCATTGACTTAAAAGGAAAAAAAAACCTTTACCATGTGCACAGTGACCTTTTTTCCGCCTCTAAATTGAGATCTGCTTCTGAAGTGGTCTGTTACTACTTGCATTGCCAAAACATTTCCGTCACCAAAAAATTGTATCTCCGGCAAAAGCAGGATAAGAAAAACTCTAGCAAAACCTATTCTAAAACCTCTTCTATATACTCCTCAAAATCCGCAGCAAAATTAGAAACCTTCCACCATGATTAATGTTGTGTGAACGTGGCCTTTTTTCAAAACTGGCTTCGTAAAAGCCAGGAGGACAGTATAGCTAGTATTTGGGGGGAACGGTAGTGCAGGTTAGTAGTTTATATGGGATTCAATAATCAGGAAGACTGATAGACTTTGTTGCCAAGACCATCATAGGCTACTTTTACACCTGCGCTTTCCCTTTCCGTTATTGAGATCTATCAATGGTGACTGATCCGTTTTCTCTGACGCAAAAGAAAACAGATCAGTCTCCCATTGACTTACAATGGTTTTAGAGACTGATCCATCATGGCTATTTTAGAGATAATATAGTCGGGTCTGTTCATAACAAATGCAGACAGTTGTACTATCGGCGGAAGCGTTTTTGCTGATTCGTGACGGATCCAGCAAAAAGGCAGATGTAAAAGTAGCCTGAACTGAACGGTTTACTGTGTCCCTGATGCCATGGTTTGGAATGTGGTAGAACAACCCAGCCATTTCTCTTCAGTGCTTTAAAGGGGCAGAGCGCTGTAAATGACACTGTTAAAGGGGTATTCCGGTTATCATAAATATAACTTATGTTTTAGACTAATTTTAGACTAAGATGATTCAGTAGTAATAAAAGAGGTTTTCTTCCACTGCTACCCACTGTGTTTCATCATAAATTACCATGGCATCGACCTGTAATTCAGGCCACCCTTCAAAGAAGGACTTAAAAGCCACGCCCCTGACCCGGTCAGGTCACAATCTCTCCCACTCCGCAGCCAATGGGAATTGAAAAAATGAAGGTAAAAATCAACTTCTGACAGCTGCAGGGGTGGGTGGGAGGTTCCCCATAACTTTTTTTTTTTTTTTTTTTTTTTATAGTTACATCCACTGAGCTGTTTAGGGTCTCATTTTTTGCAGGACAATCCATATTGTTTTTTTTTTTAATACCATTTTGGAGTGTGTGTGACTTTTTGATCACATTTTATTACATTTTTTTGGGTAAGAGAAGTAGTTAAATGGCAAATCAGCCATTTTGACCCCTTTTTCCGTTACGCAATTTGCCATATTGGAATTTTTTTTTTTATATTTTAAAAGTATGGGCATTTTCGGTCACAGTGATACCTATGATGTTTATATTTAATGTTATTTAGGTATTTTTTAATTATATGTGTTCATTTTCTAATTATTGTTTTAACTTTCTTTAAATTGTTATTATTTTAAGGCTCCTATATGAGCATATAGACAATGTTTTTTAATTTTTCATTTTGAGCAATCAGGGATTTTTAAAACTCCATTTTAAGTCCCTTTTGCTCATTTCTTATCCTGGCCTGCCATCTGGTGGCAAAAATAAGATTTGCGGATTGAAAGCTGTAAACCTCATCAGCGAGGTTTACAGCTTTCAGATCAAATGCAGACACGCCGATTGAGCACACGGGGCGTCTTCACAACAGCCGGAAGCGTGCACTTCCGGGTTTTAGCACTATTAGATGCCGTGATCACGGCATCTAATGCCTTTAGTTACCGATCATCTATATCGGTAAGTAGCGGCAAGTCTCTGCTGTTTGAAACAGCAGAGACTTGCCGGCCATGACGCCCGCCGCACGTGCATGTACGGCGCTGGTATCGAAAGGGTTAAATGAAATGGATTAAATATACCCGTGCGAAACAATGTTTTCTTCCACTGCTACCCATTGTGTTTCCTCGTAAATTACCATGGCATTGACCTGTTAACTCAGGCCAACCTCAAAAGAAGGACTTAAAAGCAAACCCAAACCACCACCCCCTTCCCTCAGTTCCCACTAAACCACACCCCTGGCCTGATCAGGTCACGCCCCCTCCCACTCCACAGCCAATGTGGATTGAAAAAATGAAGGTAAAAATCAACTTCCGCTGCACTGACTTTCTTGACTTTCTGCAACGACACACACAAACATTAAATGAAATAGATGAAAAAAAAAAAAAATATATATATATATATATATATATATATATATATATATATATATATATAGCTACTTAAAAGAATAACAAATCTTACAAACCATCCCCTAACTCCTGACTGAGAAAAAGAAAAAAAAATATATAAAAAGCAAGGGTGTCTGCAAAATCTACATGAAATACACACATCTGCACTATTTATCGTGGCTTTGGTGTGTTTTTATGTGGACTTCCTGTTTATTGAAGTCTATGGGGGAAACCAGAAATCGCACAACATTTTGTTGGTTCACATCACATTTTTGTCTTGCTTATATCAACTAGTATAGTGGCCACCATAGTGTTCTATTGTAAAAAAAAAAAATCATGCATAGTCTGCAATATGTGCAGCCACTCTGAGTTTGGACACCTCTTTTTATTGCATGGTCTTAGTAGTAAGCAAAATTGTTAAACCAGAATGTATTTTACAATGCATTTGGAAAGTATTCAGACCCTTAACTTTTTTCACATTTTATGTTGCGGCCTTGTGCCAAAGTAAAAAGTCAGCTTTTCTTCCATCAATCTGCACTCAATACCCCATAATGAGAAAGTGTAAACAGAATCTTAGAAATTTTGCAAGCTTATTAAAAATGAAAAAAGTTGCATGGACATAAGTGTCCAGACCCTTCTGGCACTTGAGGACATACCAATTCTTTGGATCTTCACCTTGATTGGAATCTACCTTTGGTAAATTAAGTTGATTTTTGTATAAGATTTGGAAATATACACCCTTGTCTAAATAAGGTCTCACAATACGACTTGCACTGCAAATTAATGTAAAAACCAAGCTTTGAGGTGGAACAAACTGCCTGTAGAGCTCAGACAGGATTCTGTGGAGGCACAGGTCTTAAAGTGTAACTTTCATTGTATTTTCATTTGTGTAATGCGTAGGGGCAGTGATGCTGACCATTTTTGTAATTTACTTTAATTGAACTTTAATTTTACTGAAATTGTACATTTCTATTAGAAAAAAAAGCTCTAAAGTGTCCCATTTTGAGCCTAAGCAACGCTCCTCTGTCTTCTGTTTACATAACAGTCAGTGCTAGTAAGTCTCCGCAGTTATGTAAACAGAAGACAGATGAGTGTTGCTAAGGCTCAAAATGGGACACTTTAGAGCTTTCTTTTCTAATGGAAATGTACAATTTCAGTAATTAAAATATATTACAAAAATGGTCAGCATGCGCTTCTCTGTTTGACCTCTGTGCCCCTCATTCACTTTTCCCGCCTGGTATGTAAATTCATACCATCGGTACAGGGAGGAGGAGGAGACTGCCCTATTTCTCAACGGATGTCTCCTTATCCCTGGCTGTGAGCTGTCAAATCACAGCGGAGAGCGTCACAGCCAGGGAGAGAAAAAAGATGACTTTCTCCCTGGTTGTGACACATACAGAAAAATAGTAAGCGCTGGATGGACAGATGTCTTTTTCAGCCTTATAAACTGTTACTATGCAATATGCCATAAGTATGACCCGCAGAATCCACTATTTGTATTATAATGTCTAGACCCGTGAAAGGTCCTCTTTGAATGGAAGATGTTTGGAACAACCAGGACTCTTCCTATAGCTGGCCACCCCACCAAACGTAGAAATCAGGGGAGAGGAGCCTTGGTAAAAGGTGATAAAGAACTCAATGGCTGAGCTCCAAAGATACTGTGTGCAAATAGGAGAAACTTCCAGGTCAACCATCACTGCAGCACTCCACAAATCTGGGCTTTATGATGCCTATCCTCAGTAAGACAAAGAAATAAAGCACCTAAAGGACTGTGAGAAACAAGATTTGCTCTGATGAAACAAAGGTTCAACTTTGTTGCCTCAATCTTAAGCGCCAAACCTGAATGGAGCAACGTACGGAGATATTCCTAATGTGTTCCAGAGTGCTTTTATCCTCATACCAATTCACTTTCCAACAAGACAATGACACTAAACAGACCACATAGGCGTGGCTTAGGGACAACTCTATGAATGTTTTTCAGTGGTCTAGCCAGAGCCTTGACTTGTCTCAAAAGGCTCTGGAGACCCAAAAATGGCTGTCCAATGACAGTCCCCATCCTACCTGACAGTATCTGCATATAACAATGCCAGAAAATCCCCAAATCCAAGTGTAAAAAACTTGTGGCATCATACTCAAGTCTGGAGGCTGTAATCACTGCCAAAGGTGCTTTAACCCCTTCAGTACCGAGCCCCTTTTCAACCTTAAATTCCAGGCCAATTTTTTGGAATTCTGACATCACTTTTTGTGGTAATAACTTTGGAAAGCTTTTTCTTATCCAAGCCATTCTGAGATTGTTTTCTAGTCACACTTTGTACTTCATGTTAGTGATAAACTTGAGTCAGTATGTTTTACCTTTATTAAAAACCAAAAATTACAGAAAATGTGGGGAAAAAATTCCTTTTCTAAATATGAATTTCTCTGCTTTTATGGCAGAGAGTCATACCTCACAAAATAGTTATTTACATTTTCCATATGTTTACTTTGCATCATGTTACAAACTTTGTTAATCCTTGAGTTCCACAAGAATTAAAGGAAAATGGAGGTGAAATGTGTGTCCTTTTTTTGTAGATTTTTTTTCTTGCATCACAGCAATGGTTAACAGCAAAATAAACTTCAGTATATCTTACTCTGATTCTGCAGTTTACAGAAATACCCCATATGTGCTAGTAAACGGCTGTCGGGGCACATGGCAGTGGTTAGAAGGAAAGGAAAACATGGTTTTTGGAGGCAGATTTTGCTAGAATGTTTTTTGGGCACCATTGTGTATTTCAAGAGACCCTGACGTACCCCTACAATGGAAACCCTCAAAAAATGGCGCCATTTTTGAAACTACGCCCCTCAAAGAATATATTAGGGATTGTACTGAGCACATTGACCCCATAAGCATTTTACTGAATTTGGAAAGACTTGGCTGTGAGAATGAACATTCATTTCTTCCAATAAAATGTTGCTTTAGCCCCAAATTTTTCATTTTCACAAAGGGTAACAGGAGAAAAAGCACCCCATAATTTGTTACCCATTTTTTCCTGAATACGGAAAGTGAGTGATTGGGAGGTTCATTTTTTGCAGGATGATGTGACGTTTTCATTGGTATAATTTTGGGGTATATTTTTGATCACTTGGTATTACACTTTTTGTGAGGCAAGGTTATAAGGCTTTTTGACACTGTTAATTTTTTTTATTTATTTTTTTAACAGTGTTCACCTGACAGTGGATCATGTGATATTTTTAAAGAGCCAGTTGATAAGGACACGGTGATACCTAATGTCTACTTATTTTTTTTTTCTTTTCATAGTTTTTACATTTTTATATATCTTAATTATCGGGAAAAGGCACTTTTTTGGCCCACTGTGTGACTTCAACTGTTGGAGATCTAATCCCTTCTGCAATACATTACAATACATGTGTATTGTAATGCATTGGCTTTCCCTCCCTGCACACTGACCGTGGCATGGCAAGGGTTAATGGGTCAGCATTAGTGTTTTCACCGATGCTGGAGCATACAGCAGGGGCTCGGCTGTCAGTGACTGTGGCATCCTGCTTCAGTGACTGAGAATCTCTGATTGTTGATGTCCTGCCCACTCTGTCTCCCCTGTACAGAGAGGATCATGCTGGCATGTAAGGACACAGCAGAGCTAGGGAATTGCTGAGGACCACAAACATTCCATCCATACCAAAGGGTCAGGAGCTTCAAAGAGGACCTGTCCTCTCCTGACATGTCTGTTTTTATAGCTTCTTGTTTTTCCCATGTAATAGGTACACAACTGGTTACCACTCCTCTGTACTCTTACTGCAGACTTCTAGCAATTCATTCATAACTTCTAATGCAAATAATAAATGAATGGCACAACATACAGCCATAAGAAAAGATGCTCCAGAATTATTATTACATGGGGAATGCATGAAGCTATTAACAGACCTATCAGGAGTGGTGAAAGGTCCTCTTTAACCCCTTGTGATCTGTCAGTATGACTGTAATTATGGAGATCTGTGCTAGCAACTAGTGTCACCATCTTTAAATATGTGCCCTCTCCTTCCTGCACTCTGTATCTGAAAAACTTGTCATATGGCTCAGTGGCCACTTCTGTCTGAGAATATCCTGAGTCCATGATGTCAAAATGTGAACAGCATGATGAGGAGGACTGTTTAAATACCAATTCTAATTGGCCCAGGAAATTCCTGCTTCAAGTAGATTTTTTTTTTATGGTTTGAGTGGCTACTAGCCAGATGTTGTGGCTGTCCTTTGAGATGCAGTAGCTCTTCTTATATGGTGATCTCTGTCTTGACCATCCAAAACTCTCTCTACATGTGATTGCTCTCCTCTGACCAAGGTCAACACCACCGGTGCACTACAGAAACTTCTTGTCCAAGTATTTATAAAATTTTATAGCTTGACCATTCAGATACTCGAAGGCCTGCTATTTGAGAAAAAGTCTGTTGGCTACAAAAATGCTGTACGACTTTATAATAATAGTGTACAACTTAATCTGATTGGCATAGTGAATACCTCATCAAAACCTCATCAACAGTCCAGGAAAAAAGAAAAAACAAGTCTGTGGAGCATCTTTAAGTACGGATCCTGGAACTTTGATTACTACATGTAACAACCTCCAGCTTTGCTGCATTGCAAAATAAGGTTTTTATCTTAAAGTGGTTCTCCAAGTTAAATTTATTGATGCCCTATCCTCAGGCACCCGGCACCCCCGCCGATCAGCTGTTTGAAGAGGAGGCGCACGCCGTACCAGCGCTGCCTCCTCTTCATTGTTTACATGCTGGCCTTAACGGGGGTAGTGGTGAGTAGGTGTAATTACACCTAACCACACCGTTCATTTCAATGGAAAGAATCGTTCCGATAGACTTGTATAGGAGCGATTCTTCCCACTGAAATGAATTTAACTTGGAGAACCCCTTTAACTCTTCCTTTGTATTTTCACTTTCCGGTAATTTAGCATTGCATCTGTGTTAATATATTCACACCTTGCACTTGAGGTGCTGTCAAAGCCTGCTAATGCATGCATTTTTGCAGTTTTTCTGTAAGTTGCAGATTTTACAGTTGGATCATGTTAAATAAATATTTCACCTTTTTAAAACTGTATCCACATTGGTAACCTGAAGCATAAACACAAGTTTTTTTAAGTATACTTTAAACGCTTTGTGTGAGCATAGCCTCAGGAGAGACAGGCCTTTTTGGTTTTTTTTTCTGTGGGATGATCTGTAGTATTTATTGATACTATTTTGGAGTGTGTAGCTTTTTGATCACATTTAAATGTTTTGGGGAGGTTAAGTGACAAAAAAATGGTAGATCAGCATTTATGAGCAATGTTTTTAGATTTAATACTGGAGTTTTTCCACATAGCAATGATTTTTTTTAATGAAGTAGTCATTGGCGTCGATGAGCATTTCACTATGGTCCTCTGGATCCCCCATTCAGGAGGACAGAGGCTGACTCACACACTATGCAGCATCCCCTGATCCCCAGTAGAGGGAGGCGTTGCACATTTGACTACATCAGGCACCCAGTGGCTATGGCGCTTGCAAGAGGGCGCCATATTTAATTTCCCAACGTAAATTTACAGCGGTGGTGGTGGGGGGATAGTATCTTTTGTGACTGAGTTAATTTTAAATATTTAATACAAAATGCAGGTTAAATTAAAATTTTTCAATAAAAATTTTTTTTTTACCCTAATTCTGCAGATTTCATAAATATCTTGTATGAGTGCTACACCTCTGAATTGAAGGAGCACCTCGTGGGTTTAGAGGTCTCCGCAAAATAACCCCAAAATAAGGCACTGGTGGCCAAGCTGGTGGCACTAGGGGGCAAACTTGTGCCACCTGATGGCAATGAGGGGCACCTGGGGGGCAAGCTGGAGGCATGGGCATGATGGCATAGGGGAGCTGATGGCACTGGGGTTTACTGATGGCATATACAGATGGGTCCACTCTTAATTTAACACTAAATCCGGAATCCAAACATCATGTGCGATACTGCCTGCTGGGCTGTGTATCTAATCCTATCATATGTAATACTGTCTGCAGAGTCGTGTATCTAAGCCTATTGTGTGTGAAACTGTCTGCTCAGCAGTGTATCTGATACTGTCATGTGTGATACTGTCTACAGTGTCGTGCATCTAATCCTAGTTTGTGTGATACTGCGTGAAGAGTTGTGTATCTTATATCATGCGTAATACTGTCTTCCGAGCTGTGTATCTAATCCTATCCTGTGTGATTCTGTCTGCCGAGCTGTGTATCTAATCCTATCCTGTGTGAGATACTGTCTGCTGAGCTGTGTATCTAATTCTATCCTGTGTGAGATACTGTCTGCCGAGCTGTGTAATCTAATCCTATCATGTGTCATACTGTCTGCAGCATTGTGCATCTAATCCTATCGTGTGGTACTGTCTGCTGAGCTGTGTATCTAATCTTATCCTGTGTGATACTGTCTGCTAAGCTGTTTTTCTAATCCCATCATGTGTCATACTGTCTTGTGAGCTGTGTATCTAATCCTATCATGCATGATACTGCCTGAAGATTTGTATACCAAATCATATCAAGTGCGATGCTGTCTGCTGAGCTGTGTATCTAATCCTATCATGTGCGGTACTGCCTGCTGGGCTGTGTATCTAATCCCATCATGTGTTGTACTGTCTGCTGACCTGTGTGTCTAATCCTACCTTGTGTGATAGTTTTCTGCTGACCTGTGTATCTAATTCTATTAGGTGTGATACTGTCTTTGAAGCTATTGTATGTACAGTGCCTTGCGAAAGTATTCGGCCCCCTGGAACTTTTCAACCTTTTGCCACATTTCAGGCTTCAAACAAAAAGATATAACATTTTTGGTGAAGAATCAACAACAAGTGGGTCACAATTGTGAAGTGGAACGAAATTTATTGGATCATTTAAACTTTTTTTTGTAATAATGAAACTGAAAAGTGGGGCATGCAAAATTATTCGGCCCATTTACTTTCAGTTCAGAAAATTCACTCCAGAAGTTCATTGAGGATCTCTGAATGATCCAATGTTGTCCTAAATGACTGATGAAGATAAATAGAATCCACCTGTGTGTAATCAAGTCTCCGTATAAATGCACCTGCTCTGTGATAGTCTCAGGGTTCTGTTTAAAGCACAGAGAGCATCATGAAGACCAAGGAACACACCAGGCAGGTCCGTGATACTGTTGTGGAGAAGTTTAAAGCTGGACTTGGATACTAAAAGATTTCCCAAGCTTTAAACATCCCAAGGAGCACTGTGCAAGCGATCATATTGAAAAGGAAGGAATATCAGACCACTGCAAATCTACCAAGACCCAGCCGTCCCTCTAAACTTTCATCTCAAACAAGAAGACTGATCAGAGATGCAGCCAAGAGGCCCATGATCACTCTGGAAGAACTGCAGAGATCTACAGCTGAGGTGGGAGAGTCTGTCCATAGGACAACAATCAGTCGAACACTTCACAAATCTGGCCTTTATGGAAGAGTGGCAAGAAGAAAGCCATTTCTCAAAGATATCCATAAAAAAGTCTTGTTTACAGTTTGCCACAAACCTGGGAGACACACCAAACATGTGGAAGAAGGTGCTCTGGTCAGATGAAACCAAAATCGAACTTTTTGGAAACAATGCAAAACGATATGTTTGGCGTAAAAGCAACACAGCTCATCACCCTGGACACACCATCCCCACTGTCAAACATGGTGGTGGCAGCATCATGGTTGGGGCCTGCTTTTCATCAGCAGGGACAGGGAAGATGGTTAAAATTGATGGGAAGATGGATGGAGCCAAATACAGGACCATTCCGGATGAAAACCTGTTGGAATCTGCAAAAGACCTGAGACTAGGACGGAGATTTATCTTCCAACAAGACAATGATCCCAAACATAAAGCAAAATCTACAATGGAATGGTTCAAAAATAAACGTATCCAGGTCTTGGAATGGCCAAGTCAAAGTCCAGACCTGAATCCAATTGAGAATATGTGGAAAGAGCTGAAAACTGCTGTTCACAAACGCTCTCCATGCAACCTCAAGGAGCTCGAGCTGTTTTGCAAGGAAGAATGGGCAAGAATTTCAGTCTCTAGATGTGCAAAACTGATAGTAACATACCCCAAGCGACTTGCAGCTGTAATCAGCAAAAGGTGGCGCAACAAAGTATTAATGCAAGGGGGACGAATAATTTTGCACGCCCCACTTTTTAGTTTTATTACAAAAAGTTTAAATGATCCAATAAGTTTCGTTCCACTTCACAATTGTGACCCACTTGTTGATTCTTCAAAAATTTAAAATGTTATATCTTTTTGTTTGAAGCCTGAAATGTGGCAAAAGGTTGAAAAGTTCCAGGGGGCTGAATACTTTCGCAAGGCACTGTATCTGCATAGAGTGCGATAGAGATGAGCTCTCCTTTGTGTACATACTGTATACTCCATCCACTGCTGAGATGAGAGGTGGGGGAGGTGCTCATATATTTCAGTGCCTGTATTACCCTGTCTTGTGGATGAGGCCTGATTACAAGTTTAGTAAGTTATAGAAGCCCATTCAGGTTGCTATTGGAAAATATAACACAATACATTATTATTGTCTTCTGGTCCCTGAGGCGGAGCTTATTATTTATTTTATTTTAATTATTTTGGCGGTTCAGACCTTCACCCATTGGCAGACCCAGGTCTGTGGACCTTTAGAAAAAAAATGCTATAGTACTTCTGATTCAGGGTTTTTTTTTATTATTTTTTTTTTAAATTCTTGCAAAACATACAAAGATATTATATAGAAAAAATAGTTGAACATTATCCATCAACAATTACATATTATAAATACCCCAGACCCAAAACCCCTTCCACCTGGTCTGACGGAGAGAGCAGAGAAAAAGAGGCTACACTACTGGAAGGACCAGGCCCTGAACCATAGCTTGATCTTATTCTGAGATTCGTGTCTTATTTTTTCATAGGCTTTAACTTTGTTGACTAAACTAGTCCAGTTATTAAGATCAAGGGGGCCTCTAGCCATCCACCCCGTGCAATAATAGCCCTAGCCAGCATAAGCGCAGTGTTAATAAGGCAAAGTTTATAAACTGGAGCCCTCAACCTCTCAATGTCCCCCAAGATAGCCGCACAGGGATTAGCACAATGGTCTTTGGGCCCCCTCAGACTCTTGGACCCGGTAGCGACTGCTAACGCTGCACCCCCTATAGCTACGCCCCTGATCCCAGGACTTAAGTATTCCATCTATCAACTCCTGTTTAGTCCTTGGCTTTATTTCAGACCATTCCTCTTATTGTTGGTGTTTTGCAATGTATTACTCCACGTCTGTTGTTTTTCTGCTTATATCCATGTTTCTTCAGACTTTTTTTTCCATTCCTAGCCTTGAAGAAGGGACCTCAGAGTCTTGAAAGCTTGTCACTTTATGACATCATGTATTTTAGGGCTCGTTCACACAGCCGTTGTGTAGCCGTGCCCAAGCTGCAATTTGCGGTCCGCCGTGCACAGTCACCTACTGTGGTGCTTCCTCATGCGGATCACGGACCCATTCACTTCAATGGGATCTGCGATCCGCATCCGACTGCACCGCAGAAACATAGAACAAGTTCTATGTTTTTGCGGTGCGGAGGCATGGACAGAAACACCACGGAAGCACTCAAAAGTGCTTCCGTGGGGTTCCGATCCGTGCCTCAGTTCGGCATCGCATCTCTGATTGTGGACCCATTCAAAAGAATGCGTCCGCGACGCAGGGTTCACACGGCCGGTGCCCATGTATTGTGGACCCGCCGTATGCGGGCCGCAATACGGCCATGGCCACACAGCGGCCGTGTGAATGAGCCCTTTGCCATTAAAGGGTATCAAATTCCAATATTTAATATCGTTTCTCCTTTGGAGAGCATCACGATTTCTCACTACTGGCTAACACGGTACCAAACCTTTTTCTTTTGACATGCCTCCTGAAGTGTCTGTAGATATATTTAATAGCTCCAGTGTATAATGCTCTTGCGTTTCCGCCTAGTGCCAGTATATAATCCACTTACGACCTCCCTCCTCATAATGCGTATATTGCCAATAAATTTATATTGCCCAACCTGTATTGCCAATGGAGAAGTCCCCCTGCAAAACAGACAAGAATAGGACAGGTTCTATATTTTTAGTGGGACCATGGAGCAGACATTCAGATGCAGGCAGCACATGGTGTTGTCCACATCTTTTTTGGGGATCTGATGCAGATCAAAAATATGGTCATGTGAATGCACTGAGGCCCCTTTCACACCTGGGACAAGGGGCTACGGCAGGCTGTTCCGGTGGGTGAACAGCCCGCCGGATCTCTGCTGCCGTAGGTGCCGGAAATACGCTCCTGCCCCATTCACTGCAATGGGGGCGGGCCGCGGATCCGGCTGCAGCACGGCAACCGCTGCCGAGAGGCGGAAGTGAGGCATGGATCGGAACCCCACAAAAGCACTTATGAGTGCTTCCGTGGTGTTTCTGTCCGTGCCTCCGCACCGCAAAAACGTAGAACTTGTTCTATGTTTTTGAGGTGCAGACAGTCGGATGCGGATCGCAGATCCCATTGAAGTGAATGGGTCTGTGATGCGCATGCGGAAGCACCACAGCAAATTGCGGTCCGCAGCACGGGCACGGCTACACAACGGCTGTGTGAACGAGCCCTAAAATACATGTTATAATGTGACAAGCTTTCAAGACTCGGGTACCTTCTTCAAGGCTAGGAATGAATAAAATATGAAGAAACATGGATCTAAGCAGGAAAGAACAGAGAGGTGGAGTAATACATTGCAAAACACCAAAATAAGAGGAGTAGTATGAAATAAAGCCAAGGACCAAGCAGGAGTTGATTGATTGAATACTTAAGTTCTGGGATCAGGGGTGTAGCTATAGGGGGTGCAGAGGTAGCAGTCGCTACTGGGCCCAGGAGCCTGAGGGGGCCCAAAGACCCTTGTGCTACATAAGAAGACACACAAAGTACTGAGGGCAGGGGGGCCCAAGCTGAACTCTTGCACCAGGCCCGATGAGCCTTTAGCTACGCCCCTGTCTGGGATGATGTACTAACTGTACAACAATGCAACAATTACATTGATCATCTGTATAAAGTCCTTCCATTAATAGTGATAGAAAAGAGGCATTACCACTGGCATGTAACATTCTGTACCACTAAAGCTTTTCATGGAAGAGTAAAGGGCAGCCCTTGATTCATGCTGTGGTTCTGGACTACAGCTACACGATGGTAATTCATTAGGATTGGAATATGTTGTAAATAAAAATGATGCAATTGTTATTTTCTACATTAAACCCATAATTAAAGTTTGTTAAAATTAAACCCTGAATCAGAAGTACTCTAGCATTTTTTCTAAAGGTCCACAGACCTGGGTCTGCCAATGGGTGAAGGTCCGAACTGCCAAAATAATTAAAAAAAAAAAATGTAAGGGGGACAAAACCAGTGGCATGTAATGCTCTGTTTTTTTTTCTGAGAATAAGCTCCGCCTCAGGGACCGAAGACAATAAGAATGTTTTGTTATATTTTCCAATAGCAACATAATTGGGCTTCTATAACTTACCTTGTAATCAGGCCTCATCCACAAGACAGGGAAATACAGGCACTGAAATACATGAGCACCTCCCCCACCTCTCATCTCAGCAGTGGATGGAGTGTACAGTATGTACACAAAGGAGAGCTCCTTATCTGTATCACACAAAAATCAGGCAGCACTCTCAAAAAAATAAAAGGCAAATCAAAATTTATTTACCCTTGTGGGACGTGCGACGTTTCGGCTCGACTGAGCCTTTCTCAAGCAACAACCAACAGTGCAAGCAGAGTATATAAAGGTAAAGTGCATGTGCAGACAATTACATCATTAGTCAATTACATCTCAAAAAATCACTGCCAGTGCAAAAAAAAAAAACATTTAAAGTGCATATGCAAATGTGTACAGCATGTAAATAGTGCAATATAAGATCATCGTACATAATCCGACATCACAGTCATGATTATAATCGTGTAAAAGACAATATCACACCTAATAGAATTAGATACACAGGTCAGCAGGAAACTATCACACAAGGTAGGATTAGATACACAGCTCAGCGGGCAGTATTACACATGATAGGATTAGATACACAGCTCAGCAGACAGTATCACACAAGGTAGGATTAGATGCACAGCTCAGCAGACAGTATCACACTCAATACAGAAACATACAATAGCTTCATAGACAGTATCACACCTAATAGGATTAGATACATAGCTCAGCAGACAGTATCACACAGAACAGAATTAGATACACAGCTAAGCATATAGTATCACGCATGATGGGATTAGATGCATAATTTAGCAGACAGTATCACACAGGAAAGGATTAGATACACAGCTGAGAAGTCAGTATGACACATAATAGGATTAGATATACAGCTTAGCAGACACTGTCACCCAGAATAGGATTAGATACACAGTTCAGCAGACAGTATCACACGGTAGGATTAGATACACAGATAAGCAGGCAGTATCACACATAATAGAATTAGATATCCATCTTAGCAGACAGTATCACACATGATAGGATTAGATACACAACTCTACTAAACAGTATCACACATGATAGGATTAGATACACAACTCTGCAAACAGTATCACACATGATAGGATTAGATACACAACTCTGCAAACAGTATGGCACCTGATATGATTAGATACAGAAATCAGCAGGCAGTATCGCACATGATAGGGTTAGATACACAAATATGCAAACTGTATCACACAATAGGCTTAGATGCAAAACTGAAGATTGTATCACACCTGATAGGAATAGATACACAGCTCAGCAGATAGTATCACACATGATAAAATTAGATACACAGCTCAGCAGACAGTATCACACATGAAAGGATTAGATACACAGCTCAGCAGATAATCAATAGGTGTTTTAAATGTCATGCTAAAATTCCGGTATATACTGACACCCTGAATTGTATCATGTACATTTGTAACATATAATGGGACTGTTAAAAGTATATAATTTATGCATAATACTGTGGTTGCTGTGTGTTATTTTGCATATAACAAATATAATACTAGACTAGCACTGTATACTGACACCAAGTGTATCTAAATCATTGTATATGGCACAATGAAATGGCACAGGTCAAAATATGATTCAGGTTCAGGTATTAGCTAGTAACACAATGCGCCCCCTGCTGTCTGAAAGTTGTATTGCAATTTATCCAATTTAGATATAACGTCACTTTGTGACACACCTCTCAGGACATGTTGAGATAAGGGATCAGTTAAAGGGGTTCTCCGAGTTATAAATATTGATGACCTATCCTCAGGATAGGTCATCAATATCAGATCGACAGGGGTCTGACACCCGGCACCCCCGCCGATCAGCTGTTTGAAGAGGAGGTGCGCGCTGCCTCCTCTTCACTGTTTACATGCTGGCCGACTCGGGGGTAGTGGTGAGTATGTGTAATTACACCTCACTGCCCCATTCATTTCTATGGATAGAATCGCTTCCCATAGAAATGGGAAGCTTGTATGGGAGCGATTCTTCCCATAGAAATGAATGGGGCAGTAAGGTGTAATTACACATACTCACCACTACCCCCGAGTCAGCCAGCATGTAAACAGTGAAGAGGAGGCAACGCTGATACGGCGCGCGCCTCCTCTTCAAACAGCTGATCGGCGGGGGTGCCGGGTGTCGGACCCCTGCCGATCTGATATTGATGACCTATCCTGAGGATAGATCATCAATATATATACCTCGGAGAACCCCTTTAAGTGTGGACACATCTGTAGGACTGATGGCACGGGGTGGGGATGTCTGACTTTTTATAAAGTTGAATGTTTTTAATTCGTTATTTCTTATTAGAGTACTCGATTAAAGAATTTTTATTCTCTGTACTATTAGAAAGGTGCATGATGTAATCTGTAGTGAATGCAATCTTCTCATCAGAGACTTTATTTGTGAGTTATCCCCTCTTCTAATTGTAGCTGGGTCATGTGACCAACTCCCTGACCTCCAACTGACCCAGGACAGGAAGCCAGTTACTGCTCTATTCATTCCTATGAGACTCAGAGTGACATTCACTACAGATTACATCATCTACATTTCTAGCAGGACATGGAATAACCATTTTTGCGGGAGTTCTTCTTTAAGGTTGGATTCATCGATAGATTACTTGATTACTAAAATAATTGCTGCAGCCCTAACTGTAAATTGCTTTAGCCCCAATTTATTCCTTCTTGAAAGGATTAAAAGGAGAATCATATAATTTGCTAGGTAATTTGTCCTGAGTACTGAAATACCCCAAATGTGCTCATAAATTGCTTTTTGGGCTACACTTTGAGAGTATATGCTAAGGAGAGGATGGACACAAAAAACATTTATATAACTTTATTGGATTAATTAAAACACCACCAAGGGGACTGGGGGTTTCCTAACCAACAGCACAATTCATGATATAACCAATAGAGAGGTCCAAATAATACATGCTAAAGAAGTTTAAAAAAAAAAAACAAATCATGATTTAGGTGCTAGTAATAAATGAAGATAAATTTCAAAATGTGACATCAGATGTGCAAATTAAACTGCCAGTGCAAACTGATAGGATCACAATGAGTTAAGAGGAGGACCTCTTGCTGTTTGGGGACACAGCAAGGCTCAGAAGGGAATGAGCAGTATCTGTATTTTGTAACCTGGAACTTGAGCTGTTTAAAGGCTTATTTTTGCAGGATATCACTACCATTTTTGGATGCATTATTATTTACCGTTTTTGGTTTTTTTTGCCATATAAGACGCATCAGCCCATAATACAAACCTATGTTTAGACAATAAGGCAAAACATTTTTCATTAGACGTCATATCAGACCCCCAATGTTAATAAGACCCCAACAAGACCTCAGATGAGACCCACAATTAGACCTCGGCTCAGACCACAATGTGAATGACCCCCAATCAGACATCAGACCTCATATCAGCCCCCAGTCGCCCCCATTGCCTCTGATATTGGCCCCTAGCAGCTCCCATTGACTCATATCAGTCCCCCAGTAGACCCCATTGACCCATAATAGAAGTGCTCATTAGTATTTGCCCCATAAGACGCAGGGGCATTTTCCCCCCACTTTTTTTGGGGGAAAATGTGTCTTATGGGGCGAAAAATAGAGTACTTTTTCAGCATGTGAGGTGAGCAAAAATTGCAATTCTATCAATTTTTTAGGGTTCACTGTGCAGTATATATGAGAACTTTACTGGGCAGATTGACACAAAAATGGCTATGCCAAAAATTTTAAGGTTTTTTATACTATTGTATCATAAAATGACTATTAAATGTTAAATGTTATTATTCTGTTTGGGCAGCTGTGTGAGGGCTTGCTTTTATGGATGGGGAGCTGATCTGATCCTTTTATAGATCAGGTCATTACTGACACGGCAATACAGATTATCTGTAGCTTCTTGTGTATAAATGAAGTTAAATCAGTGGATAAGGGAAAAAGGGGACTTGAAAATACAAAGGTCCGATCACTTGTATAATACACTGCAATATTTATGCTTTGCGGTCTATTGTTTTACACTGACCTTACTTATTTGACAGGCTTCCGTACATGGCAGACCAAGAGGCCTTAGCAGCCATTAGGACTCTGCAATAATGTCTGTGGGGGCCAGATGGGGGAGAGAGGGAGACCACTCACTATGTAAAGCCCTGAATAGCTTCCAAGAGTTTAAACAGCTGTGATCGACACTAGCAACGATCTCCAGTGCTGGACCTGGGGTTCCTTGGGCCCACCTGAGAAATTTATGCTTGGTGCCTAACCAGTATATCATTAATGTTTAATAGGTTTTTTATTGAAATGAACACACACCAATAGCAAGTGATTGGCTCAAAAGGCAGCTCCCGGTGGGATTTATCTATTGTACCTTTGGTGCCCACTATGGTATCATAGCCTAGGCCCACCTGAGGATCATCTGTATTACACAAATCTTTTTGCTGCTAAATTTTGTAAAAATACATCCAAGAAATTTTATTTTCCATGGAAGCAGTGCCTCAAAATCCAAGGGAGAATAGGCATCTTGCACAAGGCTTTGCCTAGTTCATGAGCCCAAAGTTTGTTTTTGTTTTATTGTCATAGGTTATTATTCAGTTGCTTCCCAGCAATGAAGCCAGTTATTGGGAGATGCCATATATACACAGACAGCTGTTTTCTGAATTTCCCTAGCTTTGAGACAGTCTTTTCTGTTATGAACTCTAGAACAGTACTTCGATAAGGAGTAGAGAGCATTGTAATAAGTTTCTAAGGTCCTAATATTTTAATGCTATGTAAAAATTTAAACTAAACAATTAACTTGTGTAACATAAGTATCTCTACGACTTTTACAGCCATTTGCTGTCTGCAAATTAACTATTATCTGAATTATGTTAAAATGTATCTGAGATCATTTTCAGTTTTTCACCTGACAAATATTCTGTTTCTATTTAATGACTGTATTAACTTTCTTAATGTTTTCCCATCAGAGAAAAGATCTTCAGGATCCCCATGCAGAATGCAGATCACTCTGAAAGAAGCAACAACTCATGCTACGTAACAAGATTGAATATGTAATGTAAATATCTTGCCATATATATAGGGATTAACATATCTATAAACAAGTTTTAAAACGTTTTGTTAAAGATTTTTAAAAAATCTGATTAAAATAGAAAAACGTCAGCGCATTTTTAATAGGAATTTTTTTCTCTAATAAAGCAGAATTTAAAATACATTGGTTTTCTCTGTATTGCTAAATATAAAGACAATACACATTGGTTCTTTTTACAGGATTTCTTGCGCAATAATTATCTTTATGGTAAAAGTTTAATATTCTAAGCCTTAGCTCCACACATGGATGTAACTGATGTGATTGGCTGCTGTAGGCAGCAAAGACATTTATTATCTAAGTTTTTGTATATTATAAAAATGTAATGTTAAAAAAGCCATTAAAAATATAACAGAGGCACTTAAGCTTTTTTCAAGCAGGTCAGAAAAACCAATAGATGTTCATGGGACAAAAATGCCAGTCAATGAGGGGTAACATAACATAGTAACATAGTTTATAAGGCCGAAAAAAGACATCTGTCCATCCAGTTCGGCCTGTTATGCTAGAAGTTGATCCAGAGGAAGGCAAAAAACCCTGTGAGGTAGAAGCCAATTTTCCCCACTTTAGGGGGAAAAAATTCCTTCCCTACTCCAATCAGGCAATCAGAATAACTCCCTGGATCGGGGTAAAAAAAAAAAAAAAAAAAACCCAGAGGATGCTGTGATCTCCAGAAAAATGTAAAAAGACGGAAAAAAAAACTTGTTTAAGCCACTACAGAAAAACAGCGGTGATCTGATGCAAATCTGTTGTGTTTTATGTGGCCACCTACAAAGTTTTAAAACCTCATGTGATTTACCTTGAATTGTGAATTCTTTTGACTTTTGAAGCTGTGCAACAAAACCCTTTTTGAACAAACCATGGCAATTCTGTTAAAACTAGGTATTTGGCATACAATATGGTGCCATTCTGCAAGTGTGGTTGCACCGTAATCCTAAAAAAACACCATTAATTTTATGTCACCAACCCTAATAAATACTAAAATCGGATCAACATGGCAATATTTGTGCCATAAGCCACCCATTATTTGACTGAAACATTATATAGTAGAATAAACAGACATCACAAAACCCCACTGCCAATTCTGTGCATATCCAGCCAGCCCTGCAGATAGTTGATAAGTATACTGAGCAAGCTTTGTGACTGCTTTGTCCCAAATGGGGACATACCGCACATGTCAGGTTTGCCCACAGACAAGCCATTCTGCTGGTAAGTTAGTGATGAGCTCTCTGTGGCCCAGGATCTACACTTTAATCAAAGGGCGCAACAGTTATGGCCATTTAAGCCCTCAGGTACTGGAGTCAATAGTGACTGCAGCATCAGAGCAGTTAGAAGGAGTAGTATCTGACTTCACTGTTCAGTCTCGTAGTGAACACCCCCATACTTGTCACTTCTCTTCACCTTCCCAAAAATATTGATCAAAACTTGTCAGAAATCTGTATGTGACCCCAAAATTATACCATTAAAAACGATTGCTCATCCTGCAAAGAACAATGAGCCCACCCACAGCACAGATGACAGAGAAACATGTCACTTTCAAGCTGACTGCTGCAGCTAAGAGGTTTACCGATGGAGTCTCTCTCACGCTATTGGCTCCCTGCAGTCAGCCTGAGGCCTTACACAGCGCTCAGAGCCTTCCGGCTAACAAAGCCTATAAGGCTCCCATCTATTTATCCCCAGGACTGTGACGAGGGGGCATCATCTGCATCTGGAGGAAAGAAGGTTTGTACACAAACATAGAAGAGGATTCTTTACGGTAAGAGCAGTGAGACTATGGAATGCTCTGCCTGAGGAGGTGGTGATGGTGAGTTCACTAAAAGAGTTCAGGAGGGGCCTGGATGTATTTCTGGAGTGTATTAAAATTACAAGTTATAGCTACTAGAGATGGGTCATTGATCCAGGGAGTTATTCTGATTGCCTGATTGGAGTCAGGAAGGAATTTATTCCCCTAAAGTGGGGAAAATTTGCCTACCTCACAGGTTTTTTTTTTTGTTTTTTTGTTTTTTTAATCCTCTGGATTAACTTGCAGGATAACAGGATGGACAGAGGTCTTTTTTTTTTTTCAGCCTTATATACTATGTTTCAATGCATTACAATACGCTATGTAAATGGGATCAGACCCTCAGTTGAAGGTTTTATGATTAAAAAAAGGCTTCTAGCGTTATAAAAGAATAAACATAGTAGGTATCCCCGTGTCTATAATGACTGCCTTTTTAAAAATATCACATGACCTAGCCTGTCATGTCGCTTTGCGTCACATAATGCATAATATTGAGCAATCAAAAAATTGTATGTACCCCAAAATTGTAGCAATGAAAGTCACCTCATTCTGCAAAAAACAAGCACTCTCAAAAAATATGGTTCAGAAAATTGCAACATAGAAAGGACGGACCATGCTCCCTCTGAGGACGGGAGCGCACGGCGTCATTGGTTGCCATGACGCCGTGCGCTTCCTGAGGCCGCCGCTGTACAGTGAAACACTATACACGAGCAAGGGCTTGAGAGGCTCAGTTGAGCCGAAACGTCGCACGTGCCATATGGGTAAATAAATTCTATTTTGCTTTTTAAGTTTTTGAGTGCTGCCTGATTTTTTTATTTTTTTATTTTTTTTGTAATTGGATCTTTGTCGGATCACTGGGCTTGCGGCTCGGTTGTTTCTTGCGGTGCTGCCGACATATTTTTATAAGAGATATATATATATATATATATATATATATATATATATATATATATATATATCTATATATATATATATCAATGAAAGCAGCACAGCAAAATGAAAAAAATAATGAAAGCAGCACAGCAAAATGAAAAAAATAACGGTGTGCCAGCGGCTATGGACGTGATCAAGTCCCAATTATACAAAATAGAAAAAATTCCACAGCACTACCATAAAAATGTGCTAAAAAAGCGTGTAGTTTATTTTACCAGAGCTGCTCTGGTAAAATAAACTACACGCTTTTTTTAGCACATTTTTATGGTAGTGCTGTGGAATTTTTTCTAATATATATATATATATATATATATATATATATATATATATATATATATATATATATATATATATATATCTATATATATATATATCTATATATATATATATCTATATATATATATATATATATCTATATATATATATATATATATATCTATATATATATATATATATCTATATATATATATATATATCTATATATATATATCTATATATATATATCTATATATATATATCTATATATATATATCTATATATATATATCTATATATATATATCTATATATATATATCTATATATATATATATATATATCTATCCCCATTATTGATATATACACTGGAGATCTAAATTAGAGAACACACAATTTCCTAAATGTCGAGGTCACTATGTAGTCCTATGTGAATTTATCCTAACAGGAGTTAAAGCAGTATTTTAAACATATTTCATGAGTTGCATACGGATGCAGCAGGGTTAAAAGCTAGTTTCACACTAGCGGCAGGGGATTCCGGCAGGCTGTTCTGGCGGGTGAACAGCCCGCCGGATCCGTGCTGCCGCTGATACATTCACTGTAATGGGGGTGAGCCGCGGCTGCTAGTTTGTAAGGCCGAAAAAAAGACATCTGTCCATCCAGTTCAGCCTGTTTTCCTACAAGTTGATCCAGGGGAAGGCCAAAAAAACCCTGACGTAGAAGCCAATTTTCCTCACTTTAGGGGGAAAAATTCCTTCCCGACTCCAATCAGGCAATCAGAATAACTCCCTGGATCAACGACCCATCTCTAGTAACTATAACCTGTAATATTATTACCCTCCAGAAATACATCCAGGCCCTTCTTGAACTCTCTTAGTGAACTTACCATCACCACCTCCTCAGGCAGAGAGTTCCATAGTCTCACTGCTCTTACCGTAAAGAATCCTCTTCTATGTTTATGTACAAACCTTCTTTCCTCCAGACGCAGAGGATGTCCCCTCGTCACAGTCCTCGGGATAAATAGATGATGGGAGAGATCTCTGTACTGACCTCTGATATATTTATACATAGTTATTAGATCTCCCCTCAGTCGTCTTTTTTCTAAAGTGAATAACCCTAATTTTGATAATCTTTCTGGGTACTGTAGTCCACCCATTCCAGTTATTACTTTAGTTGCCCTCCTCTGAACCCTCTCCAGCTCTGCTATGTCTGCCTTGTTCACAGGAGCCCAGAACTGTACACAGTACTCCATGTGTGGTCTGACTAGTGATTTGTAAAGTGGCAGGACTATGTTCTCATCACGGGCATCTATGCCTCTTTTGATGCAACCCATTATCTTATTGGCCTTGGCAGCAGCTGTCTGACACTGGTTTCTGAAGCTTAGTTTGCTGTTCACTAAAATTCCTAGGTCCTTTTCCATGTCAGTTACCCAATGCTTTACCATTTAGTATGTACTGGTGACTTGCATTATTCCTTCCCATATGCATAACCTTACATTTGTCAGTGTTAAACCTCATCTGCCACTTCTCTGCCCAAGCCTCCAGTCTATTCAGATCCATCTGTAGCAGTGTACTGTCCTCTTCTGTGTTAATTACTTTACACAGTTTAGTGTCATCTGCAAAAAATATTTTACTGTGCAAGCTTTCTACAAGATCATTAATAAATGTATTGAAGAGAATAGGACCTAATACAGAACCCTGTGGTACCCCACTAGTGACAGTGACCCAATCTGAGTATGTACCGTTAATAACCACCCTCTGTTTTCTATCACTGAGCCAGTTACTTACCCACATACAGACATTTTCTCCCAGGCCAAGCACTCATTTTGTATACTAACCTTTTATGTGGTACTGTGTCGCTTTGGAAGTCCAAATATACGACATCCATTGAGTCGCCGCGGTCAAGTCTAGAACTTGCCTCCTCATAGAAACTGATTAAATTGGTTTGACATGACCGATCCCTCATGAAGCCATGCTGATATGGAGTTATTTGCTTATTTTCATTGAGGTACTCCAAGATAGCATCTCTCAGAAAACCTTCAAACAGTTTACCCACAACAGAAGTTAAACTTACCGGCCTATAGTTTCCGGGCTCTGTTTTTGGACCCTTTTTGAATATTATATTTTTGATAATTTCCTTAATTATCTTACAAACCCTATTTAACTGGCAGCCTAACTTTCCAAAGTGACTGAAACCCTCTGTCAGCGGGTTGTCAAGATGAAGGCCAAAGCGGTGACCCTATTAGCCATAGCAAGATAAGTTGGTCGTTCCAAGTCTGTGATTTCTAGAATACTGCATCTTTACAAAACCACAAACTCATTCAAGTTCCCCGAGAAGGCTGGTCGTCCATGAAAGACAAATGCAAGAGAGGACAGGATAATGCGGAGAATCTCCATGGGTAATTGGTTCAGCTGGAATTGCTCGTCACTTCAGCACTGAACAGGGTAAGGATCTATCTCGTCATATAGTGTCTCGACGTTTAAGAGCATTTGGACTGAAAGCCTGCTCTGTGGTGACCAAACCTCTCATTAGCAGAAAGAATAAAAATGCTAGATTAACCTTTGCTGAGGAGCATGTTGTGTGGACAGAGGAAAAGTGGTCCAGAGTTCACTTTAGTGATGAAAGCAAGTTTAATTTATTTGGGTCTGATGGGAAACATCATGTTTGTTGACAAACTGGGGAAAGACTGAACCCAAAGTGTGTAAATAAGTCAGTGAAAGGTGGAGGAAGAAATGTCATGGTTTGTGGAATGTTTTCAGCAGCAGGAGTTGGGCCTCTCATACAGCTACATGGCAGAGTGAATGCAAGTGTGTATCAGAACCTTCTTTAACAACACGTGGTTCCTTCCTTGCTTTTGTCACTCAATCAGCCAGCAATGTTCATGCATGACAATGCCCCCTGTCACACAGCAAAACTGGTAAAGCAGTTCCTTGAAACTGAAAACATTGAAACAATGAAATGGCCAGCTCAGAGTCCTGATCTAAACCCAATAGAAAACCTCTGGAAAATCCTTGGTGACAAAGTTATGGCCAAGAAACACACTACAGTCACCAAACTGTGGCAGAAACTGCAAGAAGAGTGGACCAAAATCACACCAGAGCAGTGTGAGAGACTAGTAATGTCCTGTGGCTGCAGATGTGCTGAAGTCATTCAAAGCAAAAGCCTGTACACTTCCTACTGACTGGTGACTGTTGTAACCTTTAGAAAATTTAGTTGTAATCTCTCTGTGCTATAGTCATTGCTGTACTCTAATTTTGTTTTTTGCTAAATAAAGATTTTTTTTTTGTTGAAGTACTTTGGTTATTTTGTTAAACGCTGTTCTAGTGGCGTGGTATACCCCTAACAAAAAAATCCTTTAAATGTTGACCAATGAAGATTGTATTATTTCTGAAAAAAATCAAGTGTTCATTAATTCTCTAATTTTGATCTCCAGTGTATGTATGTGTGTGTATATACAGTACAGACCAAAAGTTTGGACACACCTTCTCATTCAAAGAGTTTTCTGTATTTTCATGACTGAAAATTGTAGATTCACACTGAAGGCATCAAAACTATGAATTAATACATGTGGAATTATATACGTAACAAAAAAGTGTGAAACAACTGAAAATATGTCTTATATTCTAGGTTCTTCAAAGTAGCCACCTTTTGCTTTGATTACTGCTTTGCACACTCTTGGCATTCTCTTGATGAGCTTCAAGAGGTAGTCACCTGAAATGGTATTCCAACAGTCTTGAAGGAGTTCCCAGACATGCTTCGCACTTGTTGGCCCTTTTGCCTTCGCTCTGCGGTCCAGCTCACCCCAAACCATCTCCATTGGGTTCAGGTCTGGTGACTGTGGAGGCCAGGTCATCTGGCGTAGCACCCCATCACTCTCCTCCTTGGTCAAATAGCCCTTACACAGCCTGGAGGTGTGTTTGGGGTCATTGTCCTGTTGATAAATAAATCATGGTCCAACTAAACGCAAACCGGATGGAATAGCATGCCGCTGCAAGATGCTGTGGTAGCCATGCTGGTTCAGTATGCCTTCAATTTTGAATAAATCCCCATCAGTGTCACCAGCAAAGCACCCCCACACCATCACACCTCCTCCTCCATGCTTCACGGTGGGAACCAGGCAGGTAGAGTCCATCCGTTCACCTTTTCTGCGTCGCACAAAGACACTGTGGTTGGAACCAAAGATCTCAAATTTGGACTCATCAGACCAAAGCACAGATTTCCACTGGTCTAATGTCCATTCCTTGTGTTCTTTAGCCCAAACAAGTCTCTTCTTGCCTGTCCTTAGCAGTGGTTTCCTAGCAGCTATTTTACCATGAAGGCCTGCTGCACACAGTCTCCTCTTAACAGTTGTTGTAGAGATGTATATCAAAATAAATCACAGAAAGAGATATTAGTGCACAAAAATAGATGCAAACACTATATACTGTATAAACTAAGACCTCATTCTGATATGATAAAATCTGAGACTCTTAGCCAATATATTTTGATCAAAACACATCTGTGCCCACCTACCCAGCGTCACGGTGGTCTCAGGTCAGGCAGGTCCTACGCTAAACCTAACCATGCCAGTGGGCATCTATATCTAGGAGCGTGGACGCCGCACATATAGGCGTGTTGCTCCTAGTAACCTCTACGTGCATACAGCAACCAATGAGAGGAGGAGCAAACACACCTATATGTACCATGCAATCAAGATGCTCAATTTGATAGGAGGAGCAAAAGTGCACAAGAATGCTACTCAAGATAAGCTAAGAGCGCATTCACACCTGAAGGTGCCACTCCCTCAGGTACATACTATAAACCAAGCAAAACTCAGAGACAAAAGGATAAAAAAACATCCTGCATGATGTGATAACAATGATTGCGGATGTCAGTGGCTATATATATATCAAAATAAATCACAGAAAGATATATTAGTGCACAAAAATAGATGCAAACACTATATACTGTATAAACTAAGACCTCATTCTGATATGATAAAATCTGAGACTCTTAGCCAATATATTTTGATCAAAACACATCTGTGCCCACCTACCCAGCGTCACGGTGGTCTCAGGTCAGGCAGGTCCTACGCTAAACCTGCCTGTCTCTGTGAGTTTTGCTTGGTTTATAATATGTACCTGAGGGAGTGGCACCTTCAGGTGTGAATGCGCTCTTAGCTTATCTTGAGTAGCATTCTTGTGCACTTTTGCTCCTCCTATCAAATTGAGCGTCTTGATTGCGTGGTACATATAGGTGTGTTTGCTCCTCCTCTCATTGGTTGCTGTATGCACGTAGAGGTTACTAGGAGCAACACGCCTATATGTGCGGCGTCCACGCTCCTAGATATAGATGCCCACTGGCATGGTTAGGTTTAGCATAGGAACTGCCTGAACTGAGACCACCGTGACGCTGGGTAGGTGGGCACAGATGTGTTTTGATCAAAATATATTGGCTAAGAATCTCAGATTTTATCATATCAGAATGAGGTCTTAGTTTATACAGTATATAGTGTTTGCATCTATTTTTGTGCACTAATATATCTTTCTGTGATTTATTTTGATATATATATATAGCCACTGACATCCGCAATCATTGTTATCACATCATGCAGGATGTTTTTTTATCCTTTTGTCTCTGAGTTTTACATAGTAACATAGTTTGTAAGGCCGAAAAAAGACATCTGTCCATCCAGTTCAGCCTGTTTTCCTACAAGTTGATCCAGGGGAAGGCCAAAAAAACCCTGTGAGGTAGAAGCCAATTTTCCTCACTTTAGGGGGGAAAATTCCTTCCCGATTCCAGTCAGGCAATCAGAATAACTCCCTGGATCAACGACCCCTCTCTAGTAACTATAACCTGTAATATTATTACCCTCCAGAAATACATCCAGGCCCTTCTTGAACTCTCTTAGTGAACTTACCATCACCACCTCCTCAGGCAGAGAGTTCCATAGTCTCACTGCTCTTACCGTAAAGAATCCTCTTCTATGTTTATGTACAAACCTTCTTTCCTCCAGACGCAGAGGATGTCCCCTCGTCATGGTCACTGTCCTCGGGATAAATAGATGATGGGAGAGATCTCTGTACTGACCTCTGATATATTTATACATAGTTATTAGATCTCCCCTCAGTCGTCTTTTTTCTAAAGTGAATAACCCTAATTTTGATAATCTTTCTGGGTACTGTAGTCCACCCATTCCAGTTATTACTTTAGTTGCCCTCCTCTGAACCCTCTCCAGCTCTGCTATGTCTGCCTTGTTCACAGGAGCCCAGAACTGTACACAGTACTCCATATGTGGTCTGACTAGTGTTTTGCTTGATTGTTGTAGAGATGTGTCTGCTGCTAGAACTCTGTGTGGCATTGACTTGGTCTCTAATCTGAGCTGCTGTTAACCTGCGATTTTTGAGGCTGGTGACTCGCATGAACTTATCCTCCGCAGCAGAGGTGACTCTTGGTCTTCCTTTCCTGGGGCGGTCCTCATGTGAGCCAGTTTCTTTGTAGCGCTTGATGGTTTTTGCGACTGCACTTGGGGACACTTTCAAAGTTTTCCCAACTTTTCGGACTGACACCTTCATTTCTTAAATTAACGATGTCCACTCGTTTTTCTTTACTTAGCTGTTTTTTTTCTCGCCATAATACAAATTCTAACAGTCTATTCAGTAGGACTATCAGCTGTGTATCCACCTGACTTCTGCCCAACACAACTCATGGTCCCAACCCCATTTATAAGGCAAGAAATCCCACTTATTAAACCTGACAGGGCACACCTGTGAAGTGAAAACCATTTCAGGTGACTACCTCTTGAAGCTCATCAAGAGAATGCCAAGAGTGTGCAAAGCAGTAATCAAAGCAAAAGGGGGCTACTTTGAAGAACCTAGAATATAAGACATATTTTCAGTTTCACATTTTTTGTTAAGTATATAGTTCCACATGTGTTAATTCATAGTTTTGATGCCTTCAGTGTGAATCTACAATTTTCATAGTCATGAAAATACAGAAAACTCTTTGAATGAGAAGGTGTGTCTAAACTTTTGGTCTGTACTCTGTGTGTGTGTGTGTGTGTGTGTGTGTGTGTATATATATATAGAGAGAGAGAGACCCCAATCGCGGGTGCCCTCCCCCCAGATGCTGAATCCTCCTTTAGGCGCATACCAGATGGCACATGCTAGGCACAATGTATTGGGTGCTAAAATGCCATTTTTGAGGAAAACTTAAAATTTTTATTTTATAGTTCCATGCTTATTAATTTCTGCAGAATACCTGTGGTGTCAAAGTTCTCACTCCTGAGAGCCTCTACAGTTGTCGGCCAGTGCTGGATTGCCAAACTAGGCTTCTAATACACATGGCGCATCCAAACCTTGCAGTGTACCCATACAGCAGTTTCTGACCACATATGTTTCTGCAAACTGCAGAATCCAGGTAATAAATATTGAGATTTTTGTTGACCCTTGAAATGGAAAGTGCAATAAAAAACCCTGACATTTGTCTTCCATTTTGCTTTCATTCCTGTGGAACACCGAAATACTAACCCTGTAAAAACCATTTTTAAATAATTTGAGGGCTGTAGTTTCTAAAATTGGGTAGTTTGATTTCTATTATGTAAGCCCCCAATAGTGGCTTCATAACTCAATTGGTCCTTAGTTTGTTTTGGAAATGTTCTTAGATGTGAAAAAAATCCTTCTGAAATATTATGCCAATGACTTATAAAATGATGCTAACGTAAAGGCCATGTACATCTTCGGAGGAAATTTTGTTTGCATTTTACTCATTTTTGGCTAAAAATCATTTTTAATTGGCCTTTTATCAAAAATTTTGAGCCATTCTGTCACAAAAGGTTAAATGTCTGTTTTGTTTTTGTTTGTTTTTTTACTTGTTTTAGTAAACAAGTAAAAGTTTAGTAAACTTACTAAACAAGCATAGCATTAGCTTCAGAATACCTCATATCACTATGGCATTTTGTGCTTTATCTGGTTGGCAGTGTGCCGTTGCATTGTACGTATTTTCCTTTCCTTGTGCATTTAGCCATAGCAAGGTGGACCTGCGCACTGGGATGTGCTGACTGAAATCCCCTTTTTTCTTTGTTTAAAAAAAAAAAAAAAAAAACCCTATGAGGAATAGCCAATTTTCCCCACTTTAGGGGGAAGAAAATTCAGGCAGTCAGATTTACTTCCTGGATAAACGACCTATTTCTAGTAGTCTATAGCCTGTAATATTACACTACAGAAATACATCCAGTGAACTCGCCATTACCAACTCCTCGGGCAGAGAGTTCCATAGTCTCACTGCTCTTACCGTAAATAATCCTCTTCTATTTTTGTGTAGAAACCTTCTTTCCTCCAGACACAGAGGATGTCCCCTCGTCACAGTCCTGGGGATAAATAGATGGGAGAAATTTCTGTACTGACCCCTGATATATTTATACATAGTTATTAGATCTCCCCTCAGTCGTCTTTTTCTGAAGTGAATAAACCTAATTTTGATCTTTCTGGGTACTGTAGTCCACCCATTCCAGTTATTACTTTAGTTGCCATCCTCTGAACCCTTTCCAGCATTGCTATGTCTGCCTTGTTCACAGGAGCCCAGAACTGTACACAGTACTCCATGTGTGGTCTGACTAGTGATTTGTAAAGTGGCAGGACTATGTTCTCATCACGGCATCTGTGCCCTTTTTGATACAACCCATTATCTTATTGGCCTTGGCAGCAGCTGCCTGTCACTGGTTTCTACAGCTTAGTTTGCTGCTCACTAAAATTCCTAGGTCCTTTTCCATGTCAGTGTTACCCAGTGTTTTACCTTTTAGTATGTACTGGTGACTTGCATTATTCCTTCTCATATGCATAACCTTACATTTGTCAGTATTAAACCTCATCTGCCACTTCTCTGCCTAAGCCTCCAATCTATTCAGATCCATCTGTAGCAGTATACTGTCCTCTTCTGTTTTAATTACTTTACAGTTTCGTGTCATCGGCAGAAATTGATATTTTACTGTGCAAGCCTTCTACCAAGATCATTAATAAATATATTGAAGAGAATAGGGCCCAATACTGACCCCTGTGGTTTCCCACTAGTGACGGTGACACAATCTGAGTGTGTACCGTTAATAACCACCCTCTGTTTTCTATCACTGAGCCAGTAACTTACCCACATACAGACATTTTCTCCCATGCCAAGCATTCTCATTTTATATGCTAACCTTTTATGCGGTACAATGTCAAATTCTTTGGAGAAGTCCAGATAGAACTTACCTAACATATTGTTAAGGGGGACTCAAGGGCTCCTCAGGAGGTTGGGTCAGTTGTCCAAATTAGAAGAATGTGTGTGCACACGGCAAGAACTCGAGACAGACACAGATGTCAGTTTGGAGTCTTTCTGCACGTTCAAGCGCTGAGGTAATCTGTGCTGACTCCGTTTATTACACAGCATATGTACACAGGAAGGAAAAGGCGGGCATTTCCCCAGCAGGCCAATAAGCATTAAACACACATAGTCTATTGCTCTTCTAGTCAGACATCATGGTTAGTCCAACGCAGGGTCCTGGTGGATGGTCGAATCTGTACCAGGATGTAAGCTCCATCTTGGACACGTTGCACAGATGCATAAGTAATTGCAGAGCTGATATATCTTTGTAAGGGAAAAATAGCATTGGATACATGTATATACAAATTGCATCATACTGTGAGGGGAAAATTCAGTATTTCAGCCGGTTTACCTCCCCTGCCCCGCAGTACAGGCATCTGTATCGCCGTTCTGAGGACGGCGATACAGGTGACTATGGAGATGAGCACTTCCACAATGGAAGTGCTCATCTCCCTCTGCCCCGCCGCCGCCGCCCCCAACTGTGCGCAGGGCCGCGCCTTCCCTGATTGGCGGTGCGGCCCTGCAAGGGGGGGCCCTCGGGGGCTCCCCTGGCTTAGGGGCCCGGTCGCAACTGCGACCGCTGCGACCCCTATAGCTACGCCACTGGGTGGTTTCCTCTCCACCCTCGCACCATGAATCAAATAAACAAAAGTCCTTAGAACTTGTCGGTCCAACACTGTATTTAAATAACACTTACCAATGGTACCAAAGTGGTCCTCTGGCAAAGCAAAATAAACTTTTATGAAACTCTAAACCGAATCTAATTAAAAGGATACTTCAAAAGAAACTTTCATATTATTTTGACAAATAGAGATATTTTCCTTCATATTTCAACACATTAATCAATAGAAATGCATGGGTATCCTTTGCAATGTAAACATTTTTAAACCAAATAAAACACAATACCATTAATATCATTTTTGTTCATGACCACCCTTAAGATACCCAATGCTGTTTGATGTTTACTTAATGTGTTATTTTGTGTATTCTGCACATTTTGTAAAAGTACCCAGCTTTTCTGGATATGGAAATGAATGGACTGTTCTTTCCTTGAATCAGCACAGGACTTGTCTTTCATGGGGGTGTCTTCTAACTAGGGGATGGGCACAAGGGCTGTCTTTGTGTCTGGGACGTCCCTGTCCTCCCCCCTATGTCATTTAAGTTCACCACTTCCGGTCGGACAGTGTGGTCCTCCCTCTTTCAATCAGTCTCGTCTCAATTGTCCATGAGGACAGATCTCTGATGTTAGCACATTTAACATATAACAAGTCAACAGAATACAAACATAGAAACAAACAGATCTGACAATACAGACATGAACACATGAAGGGCCCCATAAGAAACGTTTCATTGAATTCAAGAAGAAAAAAATGTAGAGCTCAATCAAAAACATTTGGTACCAATAAAAACCAAAAATATCTCAAAAAATAAAAATCCCCAATGCACATTATAAAGAAAAACAAATGTATGCCATACACATTCACATTTTCATTCATTCATTTTTGTTGTTGTTGCATATTCACACACTGCTCACACACCGCTCTGCTGAGCATCCATCTGTCTTCACAACTTCAAACACATTCAACGCAACCACAACTTCAAGCTGCATTCATTCACATTCCACTGAATGAGTCGACTCTCAGCTACACAGCTTTCCTGGACACACACTTGCTGATGATCTCTGTTGCTGTTCTGCCATTCTATCCAACGTCTTATGGTCTCCAATCTGTAATCAATCAAAATCTTATAACAAGAGAGTTATACAAGTTATAATGATAAAAACAATTTTTGTTAAATCCAAATCATCTTATGTGTCACGTGGTCGTAATCAATTGGTGGTGCACATATAAATAATTTCCCTTTAAGACTGAATTCCCACATTACAAGAAAAGAGAGAAAAAATACACATCACATCACTTAATTAACTTTGTCTTATTCCTCATACCCCCTCCCTTCTCCATAGTCACTCTTGCTCTTATCTAAAGAATGTTTGTCTAGCAGACTATATGTCTGGGCTAAGGCTGGGGAATGAAACTTATGCAATACCACTATCTGTTGCCTAGACAAAGATGGGGCATTGTTCAAGGTTCAACCTATTTCAAAACTTCTTCAAACATGTTAAACTTTTCAAATCAACCAGACAATACTTTATGGCCAACATATCTTCTTAGTGCTAGCCATATTGGCCCACACTAGGTTACAATGCTTATTCTTTCATTACTGTTCTAATCTCTAATGCTATGGTCACAGGTCTTTCCTACTTGAACACACACATAACCTTTGGTTTAACTAAACTTACAGTTCATTTCTAAACACAAGTGCCTTTTCGATGGTAGACACTTGGGCTCTCTATCTCTTGAAAATGCCTTTGCAGCCTCAGTGAGGTTCTCATCTTCCGATTTCCCTTTACATGTCTTTCTTTCCTTCCCTCACGGTCACCAAACAAACAGCGAGGAGTAAGGTACCCACGGCACCATTGTAGGGCGGTGGCGGATCAATATATTCATCACGTACGTTTTCTTTCTGGATATACCCATACATGAGTCCGACATTGTCAGACTTCCCTTCAACTTCCTCAAATCCTTCTTTTTACAAATTTAAAGCAGTTCTATAGAAGGCTGTTGCTGCAACTTCCTCAAATACCCATTTTTTTTTTCTCTCAACTCCCCTAGAAAGGCTGACTGTACGCAGCTCTTAACTGGATCTGACACAAACACACCTTCAACCAGGCTGACAATATTCATCAGCAACACCCGTAAGCCTAGTCTCCTCTGCCCCATGTCTCTCGAATCACAGACAAATTATCACATACAATGTATATGAAACTTACCGTGATCGTGGAGGTTGATCAGGCCTCGTTTTTCGGGAGACGGGTTCAGAGATGTTGACCACCTTCGGGTATCGGGGGTATAGGTGCTCCTTTTGAGGTCGGGTCAGTTGTCCAAATTAGAAGAACGTGTGTGTGCACATGGCAAGAACTAGAGACAGACACAGATGTCAGTTTGGGCGCTGAGGTAATCTGTGTTGACTCCGTTTATTACACAGCATATGTACACAGGAAGAAAAGGCGGGCATTTCCCCAGCAGGCCAATAAGCATTAAACACACACAGTCTATTGCTCTTCTAGTCACACATCATGGTTAGTCCAACGCAGGGTCCTGGGGGATGGTCAAATCTGTACCAGGATGTAAGCTCCATCTTGGACACGTTGCACAGCTGCATAAAGTAATTGTAGAGCTGATATATATTTGTAAAGGAAAATTCAGTATTTCAGCCGGTTTACCTTCACAATAGTAACATAGTTTATAACTTATATTAATACTTTATACCTCCTCATAGAAACTGATTAAATTAGTTTTACATGAGCTATCCCTCATGAAGCCATGCTGATATGGCCTTATTTGCTTATTTTCATTGAGGTTCTCCAAGATAGCATCTCTTAGAAAACCTTAAAACAGTTTACCCATGACAGCCTTACCAGCCTATAGTTTCCAGGCTCTGTTTTTGGACCCTTTTTGAATATTGGCACCACATTTGCTATGTGCCAATCCTGTGGAACACTCCCTGTCAGTATGGAGTCCTTAAAAATCAGAAATAAGGGTCTGGCTATGACATTACTTAATTCTTCTTAGGATACAAGGGTGTATGCCATCCGGTCCTGGCAATTTGTCTATTTTAATCTTTTTAAGACGCCGCTGTACTTCTTCCTGGGTCAGACAGGGCACTTTGTGGAATTTACTTTTACATTCTGGATTTCATCAGACAGTTTATTTTCCTCAGTGAATACAGTGCAGAATAAAAATATTTAGTAGCTTTGAGTTTTCCTTATCGCTCTCTGCAACTCCCCCCTCATTACTCTATAAAAGACTAACACTTTCAGATTTATACTTTTTACCATTATATAAGTGAAGAACATTTTAGGGTTAGTTTTACTTTTTGGCAGTTAATCTCTCGGTCTCTAGTTTGACTGCTTTTATTTGTCTTGTACATATTCTATTTTTTTCCTTATATTTTTTCAATGCTTCCTCGCTACCCTTCTGTTTTAGTGATTTAAATGCTTTCTTTGTCATTTATTGCTTTCTTTACAGTTCTATTTATCCACATTGTTTTTTTCTTGTTCCTGAACATTTTATTCCCATAAAGTATGTACCTCTCACAATTAGATTTTAGGATTCTTTTAAAAATATTCTATTTTGTGGCTCTATTTTTTACTTGTGAGGACTTTGTCCCAGTAAGGCCAATGGCCTCTTAGTTGGCTGAATTTTGCTGTTTTGAAGTTTGGTATTTTTGTTCCTCCCTGAAGAAACTTTCTTTTGAATGACGATTGAAAGGTTATTTTATGGTCACTATTTCCCAGGTGGCCACCAACCTGCAAATCTACTGTTCTGTCAGGTCTGTTGGTTAATACTAATTTCAGTGTGGCCCTCCCTCTAGTCAGGTCCTGGACCAGTTGGGAAAGGTAATTGTCTTTGGTTATTGCCGAGAACCTGTTTCCTTTTTAGCTGAAAATAAGTACAATGCAATAATAAAAAAAAAAATATTTCCCCCAAAGATGCACATAGCCTTTAAAGTGAGAAATGTAAATAACTATTTGAGGTAATTCAAATTTAGAAAGTTGCAAATGAGAAAACTGATTCCAAAGTTGTTACCACATAAAGGGATACATCAGATTTGGAATAATAAACCTGTTCAGGAAGGTAAAAACTGTCTCGGGGTTAAAACTTGGCTATTTTGAAAACAGAGGGAGCATCATACCATCACTACTGTTCCCGTGTGCCATAAGGGGAGCAGAACCTTAGACATGGCTTACAGGGCTTGACCCAGCATCCACAGAATGAGAAGTATCTAATTGGTGGGTGTCTGGAACTCCACAGATCACAAGAATGAAGATCCAGAGTGAATTGGTGGTAACTCATACACACCACATTGGCTCTATTTAACTGTGTTAGACTGCCAAAAGAGAAGCTAAGAGCAGCTTTTGGCTTTCTGCTGCAGTCTTAGGGCTGTTTTACATAAGTGTGTCCCCTGCAGGAATCGCTTTGTGTGTGAGAGATCATGTGGTCTGGACTACAAAAGTGCACTGCGTTATTATGATTGATAGGTGTAAGTATGACTCCGTTACAGAAAGGTCATGCAGAGATGCACAGCATTATCAATCATGATAATGTGCGCTTCTGTAGTCCAGACCGTACAATCTCTCTCACATAAGGTGTGATTCCAGCAAGGGACACACTCGTGTGAAAGTGCCCTTGTTGAGTTAAATGGAGTGACAGCACACATTGTGCAATTCAGGGATTCTTGGCAGCTTATCCTTTGGCTGGGATCCTATCAGTCAGACGCACACCAATCAACTGCTCATCTATCCTGTAGATAAGGGGATGAGGTTTTTATAGTGGGACCACAACTTCAACTCTTTTCCAGATACCAGATAGAAACCCATTTAAAGTGGTCCTTTCCCCTCTTCTGACATGCCTGTTTTTTTCACTTTTATTACATTTGTATCACCAACATAAAAGAAAATGCCATTACCAAGTAGTATAAAGACAGATGGTTGAACGTATTTGCTGTACATAAAGGCATTACAAAAAACTTTCATAAAAGCTGCCTTAGGCGTCAAAATAAAACTGACGTGTGACTGCTCAACTTTCTTAGAAGACGGAGAAGGTACATTTCGGTCTGAGAATGATAGTTTGTTGTGGGTTTGTAGGTTTCCTTTGTTTTGGATGCACACAAACTGTGCTGTCTTATTGACTGCTCGAAATAACAAAAAAAAAAAAAAACCCTTGATTTCCAGAGGAAGAGGCTCATGACTGTTTGCAGATGATGCCACAAACGACAGCGGGATTTTGACCATGTGGTAAATCAGCCATTAGATAATCCAGATCATGTGCTCTTTGGGGATGGATCGAGGTATGGCCAGGATGGCAGGTACTACACAGGTTGGGCAATGGTGACTAAATATAACACTCTAAAAAAAAAAAAAAAGCAGAGTCCTTACCACCACACATGTCTGCCCAAAAAACGGAGATAAAGGCTCTGTAGAGGACTTGCAGATATGCAGAGGGAAAAAGAACATTTACACTGATTCCAGGTATACCTTTGGGATAGCCCATGACTATGGGCCCATTTGGAAAGCCAGAGACTTCCTGACCACTTCAGGTAAACCCATCAAAATGGGGATGAGGTGAGATCGCTTATGAAAGCCCTCATGTTGCCAACTTGAGTGGTGGTAATAAAAAAAGATAATTACACTTACCGGTAATTGGATTTTCCTTAGCCTCCACAGCGGTACCATAGGAGGATTCCCCCGCCCCCCAGGGACAGGAAACAACAGAGAATCTTTAAAATCACGCCACTCCTCTTACCTCTCTAATTAATTTAGTTAATTTCAGAGAACCTTGTAGGATGCAAGTTTATTAATAAATCATAATAACCACAAACAGTTGATACTCAACCAAATTAAATCAGGACATCTTGTCACAAAATTGGAAAAGAACAGGGAAGGGAAAGCATATGCCGCTGTGGAGGCTAAGGAAAATCCAATTATAATTATCATCTTTCCCCCACGCCTCCACAGCGGCACCATAGGAGGACTTGCAGAGAAGTAAATCCCTAGGGTGGGACTACAGCCAACAAAACTTTCCTACCAAAAGACAAGTCAAAATCAAATAATACATTCAACTTGTAATGCTTAAAAAAAGTACATGGGGAAGACCAGGTAGCGGCTTTGCAGATTTGCTCGAGAGAAACTGCCGCACTTTCTGCCTAGGAAGCGGCCATGGCCCTGGTGGAGTGAGCTTTAAGTCCATCTGGAACTTCAATGCCTCTTGCGGAATAACATTCTGAAATGGCAGCCTTAATCCATCTGGCAATGGTGGGCTTACTTGCTCCCTTGCCTTTATTTGCCCCCTGAAATTGTAGTAACAGACGATCAGAGTCTCTGAATTCCTTAGTCCTATCCAAATAACATAAGACACACCTACAGACATCTAACATATGGAATTCTCTTTCCCTGTCATTAGAAGGATTTTGACAGAAAGAAGGGAGGCAAACTTCTTGACCACAGTGAAATTTGGAAACCACCTTAGGAAGAAAGGAAGGATGAGGTTTAAGAATGACACGATCACTTAACACTGATAGATAAGGAGGAGAACAGGAAAAAGACTGAATTTCACCCCCTCTCCTAGCCAAAGTGATGGCAATGAGGAAAACAGTCTTGAGAGTGAGAAGCTTCAAAGGAACTTGATCCATATGTTCAAAGGGAGCAAAGGAAAGAGCTGACAGAACCAGATTTAGATCCCAAGAAGGAACAGAAGGATGGATAAAGGGAGAAGCCCTAGAAGCCCATTTAATAAATCTTCTAACCAATGGAACCTTTGAAGTCTAAAAACACAGAAAGGGCCGCAATCTGTACTCTAAGAGTAGCCACTTTTAACCCTTTATCTAACCATGCTTGAAGGAATTCTAGAATAAGATTAATATCAGGACTTTGACTAATGTCCCACTTATCTTTAGAAAAAGTCAAAAAGGCTTTCCACATTCTTTGATAAATCTTTGATGTAACTGGTTTACGACTTAACAAAAGAGTGGATATTACCTTATCAGATAGTCCCCTTCGTGTTAACAGCCTACGTTCAGTCTCCAGGCCCTCAGCTTCAGTTGTTGAACGGCTGGATGAAACACAGGCCCCTGTGACAGAAGATCCGGAATCTCTGGGAGTAGAAAGAAATTCTCCTTTGCCATGTGGAGTAGAAGAGGCATCCAGGATCTCTTGGGCCAGAATGGAGCTATGAGGATTATTTGTGCTTTCAACTCCCAGGTCTTCACTAATACTTTTGGTAGGAGGAAAGGCATACAGGAGTTCTCTCGGCCACTGCTGACTCAGAGTGTCTACCCCCATGGAGTTGTCTTGCCTTGATAGAGAAAAGAACGCTGGAACCTGGTGATTTCCTCTTGAAGCAAAAAGATCCAGCTTCGGAACTCCCCACTTCTTTGTTATATGATTGAAGACTTTGTTCAATTTCCATTTGCCCTCTTTTAGGGTTTTTCTGCTCAAAAAGTCCGCTATTTGATTGTGGATGCCCCTTAGATGAACTGCAGATAGAGATCCTGTATTTACTTCTGCCCACTGAATTATGTTGTTCACTAGCTCCCCTAGTGGCTGACTTCTCGTACCTCCTTGCTTGTTCAAATATGCAACAGTGGTAATGTTGTCCGATAAAATCTTCACATGATGTCCCCGTATCTGTTCTGACAGGGCTACTAGTGCTTTGTAGACCGCCAGCAATTCTCTCTGGTTGGACGATGTCTCTTTCTGTGCAAGGTTCCAAGTACCTTTCACAAACTGGTTCCCTAAATGGGCTCCCCAACCGTGACCGCTGGCATCCGTGGTGATCACTAACTGTGTTGGTCTCCAAGGAACCCCTTTTGTCAGGTTTTTCGTCATCATCCACCAAATCAGAGAATCCTTTACCTCTTAAGGTATTTTTATTTTCTTGACCAAGTTCCTCTGAGATTTGTCCCATACAGATGGGAGAAATTGCTGAAGAGGATTAGAATGGTTCTGGGCCCACAGGACTGCTGGAATCGTAGAGGTTAGAGACCCCAATAACTTCATCACTTCCCTGATGGACACCAACCTTCTGCCATGGAAACTGGACACTTGACTCCTTAAGGCTTCTTGCTTCTCTACTGGAAGAAAGGATGTCATGTTTGAGGAGTCTAACAGGATACCCAAGAATACCTTTTGTTTGGAAGGCACTAGGTCTGGTTTTTGCTAATTTAACAGCCAGCCTAGGTCTGACAGGAGACTGCATACCGTCTGGATGTGAGTTACCAGCAGCTGTTCCTGCTGGGCCGAGATCAGAAGATCGTCCAAGTATGGAACTAGATGAATGCCTTGAAGATGAATAAAGGCGGCTACCTCTGCCATAACTTTGGTAAATACTCGAAGAGCTGCTGCCAGGCCGAACGGGAGAGCCTGAAATTGAAAATGCCCCAATTCCCCTTTCATGTACAGAGCTACTCTCAAGAACCTCTGGGAGCTTCTGCTGATTGGGATATGATAGTAAGCATCGCTCAGGTCGATCGATGCCATGAAACAATCCTTGGTCAGGGTAGAGATGGCTGATTTTATTGTCTCCATCTTGATTTTTTTTTTTTGTATCTTAGGTACTGGTTCAGACCCTTCAGATTGAAAATAGTCCGAAATGTTCCATTCGGTTTTCTTATTCGGAACATAGGAGAATAAAATCCCTTTCCTTGTTGATGACTGGGAACTGGAACTAGGACTTCTTTTTGCAGTAGAGAGGATATCTCTTCTTCCAGGGCTTGTTGGTACTGGAGATTCCTGATGACAAGAAATCTGGATGGAGGCTTTTCTGCAAATTCCAGACAGTAACCTGATGAAATTAGGTCTATCACCCAGGGAGAAAGGGATACTTTTTGCCACTTCTGAACAAAGAACCTCAATCTTCCTCCCACTGGAAGCCTGGCGTCATTGGGTCTGGCGTCTATCTGAACTGTTGGGATTGAAAAGGAAACCTCTACCCCTTCCTCTGTAAAAAGATCCCCTGTCAGATGTACCTCTTCTTCTCTTGTAGTCTGGACGACCTCTTTTCTGGGAACGAAAGGAATGGCGCTGTTGGAAGAATCTGGACTCCACCGGAAACCCTTTCTTTTTATCAGATGCCTTTTCCAAGATGTCATCCAAGTAGGGTTGCAGCGGTAACCGGTTCCACGGTATACCACGGTAATGAAATGCACGGTTATCAAACCGTGGGCATTTGCTTATTACCGGTAAATGGCGACAAGACTTTTTAGTCTTGTCGCCATTTGCGCCTGGACCCGACCGCATTACTGATACTAGGCTGCGCTACTGCGCAGCCTAGTATCAGAGGACATGGAGAAGATAAAATAAAAAAAATCACTTACCCGTCCGGCGCTCCTCTTTTCCGGGTCGCGCTGTACTGTCCTGACCGCGTACAGCGTCAGGACGTAGTGCGCGCACTCTGACCTGACGCTGCACGCTGTCAGGTGACAGTGCAGCTATGGGAGACTAAGGAGCGCCGGACACCGGAGAGGAGCCGCAGCGCAGGAAAAGTAAGTGATTTTTTTTATTTTATTTAGATGGTGGGCTGAAGGGGCCACAGTGGGCTGATGGGGGCACAGTGGGCTGATGGCACAGTGGGCCAATTTGAGGTCTGAAGGGGGCACTGGGGCTGATCTGAGGTCTGAAGGGGGCACTGTGGGCCGATTTGAGGTCTGAAGGGGGCACAGTGGGCCGATTTGAGGTCTGAAGGGGGCACAGTGGGCCGATTTGAGGTCTGAAGGGGCACTGGGGCCGATTTGAGGTCTGAAGGGGGCACTGTGGGCCAATCTGAGTTCTGAAGGGGGCACTGGGGCCAATCTGAGTTCTGAAGGGGGCACTGGGGCCAATCTGAGGTCTGAAGGGGGCACTGGGGCCGATCTGAGGTCTGAAGGGGGCACTGGGGCCGATCTGAGGTCTGAAGGGGGCACTGGGGCCGATCTGAGGTCTGAAGGGGGCACTGGGGCCGATCTGAGGTCTGAAGGGGGCACTGGGGCCGATCTGAGGTCTGAAGGGGGCACTGTGGGCCGATCTGAGGTCTGAAGGGGGCACTGGGGATGATCTGAGGTCTGAAGGGGGCACTGGGGCTTATCTGAGGTCCGAGGATTAGTGTATCTTTTAATAATATATGTAACAAACTGTGATACCATGATAACCGTAATACCGCGGTATTTACTGAGACGGTTATCATACCGTGAAAATTTCATACCGTTGCAACCCTACATCCAAGCTAGACCCGAACAACCGATCACCTTCACAGGGAAGAGAGCAAAGTTTAGACTTTGAACCAGAATCCCCCACTATAAATTTTTTGACAGACTGTTCTTCTTACAGAGTTGGACTGTGCAGCTGCTCTAGCTGACATCTTTACCAGCTCCGCAGAAGTGTCTGATAGGAAATCAGCAGCTTGTTTAAGTGTGGGAATGGATGCAAGGATATCTTCCCTAGGGGTGCCCACTGCTAGATGGCTTTCTAACTGTGTCATCCATACCCCTAAAGTTCTGGCTGTGCAGGTGGCAGCAATACTTGGTCTTAGCATAGCTGTGGACGTCTCCCAAGACCTTCTTAACAGACCATCCGCTTTTCTATCCATAGCATCCTTGAGCATACCTGAGTCTTCAAAGGGGAGAGAGGATTTTTTAGAGATTTTAGCTAAAGGGGCATCCACTTTTGGAACACTATCCCACAGATTAGAATCATCCTCAGAGAAAGGATACTTTCTTTTGAATGACTCAGATATTGCAGCTCTCTTGTCAGGTTAATTCCATTCTTTCTGTATCAACTCCTTAATGGTATTATGGACTGGAAAGACTGATCTTTTTCTCTCCTAAACCTTGAAACATCTGGTCCTGAACAGATAATGTCTCCTTAACCTCTTCAATACCCATCGTGGCTCTTATAGCTTTGAGTAAAGATTCAGTGTCCTCTGGACAACAATATGGACGACCGGTTTCATCCTCTGATTCAGAATTCTGCTCCTCCACATCCTCAGATATTGGAGGGTCAGATGGTTGTTCTATCACTTGCGGTACAGCTTTAGAGGTAGAGGTATAGCAGACATTAGAATCAGGCAAACATTTCTTAATGACAGACGATACTTCTGTTCTTATCAAAGACTTCAAATTATTAAGGAAGGAAGGGGATTCTTCCGTAACAATCTTCTCAGTACACTTTTTGCAGACTGGCTTTTTATATGAAGAAGAAAGAGCCTTAGCACATAAAGGGCATTTTCTAACCGGATGTTTAGTAGAAGTACCCTGAAACAATATGAATAAATCATAAACCCTCTAAACCAGAAAATAAATACAGTTACTTTAAGAGGCAAGAGTGAGGGACAAACCGGGCTTGAGGCTCCTGCAGGGTCAGGGGCAATAGGAGGCTCAGCAACAGCGGTAGTAGTGGCAGCAGACACAGGCTTCTGGCTAGCAGCATCCATTTTACCAAGTTGGTAACACTCACCAGTCTTCCCAGCCTTTTAATCTGTGCAAAAAATTAAAATTTCCCACCGCTGCCACGCACTTCCGGTCGCGCCGATGATGTCATCTCCATTCCTCTGCGGCGACCGGAAGTGAAGGGGATTTCCCTGCCTCCAGGGAATCCCACCCCTCGGTGGCACGTGTGACCCTGCTTCCGGAGAGCGGGGAAGACGACCCAGGGCAGCCTCCACTGGAGGAGTTATCCAGGGAGGCCTTTGTCGGCACTTACCCCTGGATCCTCGTGCAGCCCTCCTAGCTAAACTAGGGATCCCCTAGAACTCCTCCAGGCTGCACGGCACCTAAGGAATAGATTCCCTTCGTCTCCCAAGGGACAGGAAACAACTAAGAGGAGGGGCGTGATTTTAAAGATTCTCTGTTTCCTGTCCCTGGGGGGCGGGGGAATCCTCCTATGGTGCCGCTGTGGAGGCGTGGGGGAAAAAAAAAAACCCACTGTAAAACAGATGCAGAGGAGGCGGCAAAGGGAAAAGCCATGGCAGATCAGTAGGCAAAAATGGCTGCCAGCTTGCCTAGGCATACCCCTACCTTAGTGGCCACAGCTCAGGTTCCTGAAATAACTCCTCCGGTCTCCCCGGAGGTTCTTAAGAGCTTACAGAACCAGGTGGGGAAGGAGGAAAGGGACCAGTGGATGTCAAAAGGAGGGACTGCAAATGAGGAAGGCCTAACTCCAAGGGAAACTCTGCCTCCCCCACAATGGCACAGGCATCCCATGGAGTGACGCAACAGTCAAAAAACTGCTGTGTGGTTTAGTACATAGAGCATGATACACCCCAGGGTTCAACACTGTAGCAGCCAGATATACTCAAGAATGTTTGATTTTTTTTTTTCCCCGAACAATGTGGGCAAGGTGGTTAAGGTACCCCAGAAACACACACCTTGCCCCTTGTATCCATTTCAACGCTTGCAGACTACATTCATCTACCCAAGGTGGGTGTGTGAGCATGTATTGGTGTGTGATGGCTTGTATTTAGGATGGCTAGAAGCATACCCGGTACCTAAGGCCACAGCCTAGACCACAGCAAAGAAGATTGTCGAAGTTGTATGTAGGTATGGGGTACCTAAGACCATTGAAATTGACACAGGTGTTCACAGATGAAGTGATTCAAAAGATGAAGGTTTTCGGTGTAGAACAGGCCTTACATGCCTCGTACCATCCACAAAGCATCGGTAGGGTAGGAAAAAAAAACTGAACGGGACACTAAAGTTAAAGATTTATAAAGCCATGGCAGAGACTGGTAAGCCATGGACAGAGTGCCTGCCGTTAGCCCTTTTTTCAGTAAGGTATAGCCCTAACCGTAAGACAGGCCTTAGTCCCTATGAGGGTTTTTTTAGGTCAGCCCCTAGGACAGGATTGTATTTCCCAAAGCAGCTCCAGATGCAACATTGTTGTCTGACAGATTATGTGATCAGTTTGCACAAGCATTTGACTAAAATACATTCTCAAGTTTTTGCTTCACTTCCAGATCCTGATAAAGTACCAGGAACCCACCCAATTGTGTCTGGAGATTGGGTGGTGGCAGGGGCGTTGCTAGGCTAAAACATTCGCATACCTCCCAACTTTTGAAAAGAGGAAAGAGGGACATTATGTGCGGCGTGCATAACAAATTTTTTTTACTAGGCCACGCCTCTAACTCCGCCCAAAAATAGCACCTGTCCTACTTTCTAACAGCCGCTATGTGACCAGCCTCATAGACTTTAATTGGTTATAAAAATGGCCGTCTGACGACTGTTATTTAAACTGTCCTCACGTTCATTTGCATAAAGATAGTGATAACGAAATTCTGTTTTCAAGTTCGGCGTACAAGGTTCGGATTATCTAAGAATTCCATTATGGATTCCGCTACCAAGGACCATACATTATAGTCCATTGTAACGGAATCCATAACATAATTCTTAGATAACCTGAACTTTGTACGCCAAACTTGAAAACAGAAGTTCGCTCATCACTACCTATAGGCGAAATATCATCGCTCTCCTCCCTTCAGCCCTTCCAACATACAGTGCATGGACATAACATCACTATTAGGGATGAGCGAATTTCATATTTTGAAATTCGTGTTCGGGTTGAGGTAAAAAGTGAATTGCGATATGGATTCTGTTACCAAGGACCATAACGCAATTCTATGATGGAATGCATAACGGAATGCCTTTGGAGGCATTCCGTTATTCATTCCGTCATAATAGAAGTGGATCCGTTTGGTCTCCGTTATGCTGGAGTCCTCTCCTGTTCTGTCCCCCGGAATACACCACATGCCCCTTCACAGATTTACACCCCATAAAGCCCCCCCATGTCCCCCAGAATACACATGCCCCCCACACAGATTTACACCCCATAAAGCCCCCCAAGTGTACCCCAGAATACACCCAGATCTGTACTATAAACCCCTGTAATTGCCCAAGACTGCACTCCACTTGAACCCCACTGTCCCTGAGTGCTCCACCTGCCCCCTCATATATGAGTTCCATTAGCTGCCCCTTACCTGCTCCCCATGAAGCTGTGTACTCCAGAACTGCAGCACATTCTTCCTCACTGGGCTGCTGGCGCACACAGCCCCTCCTCCTTCCATAAGCTCATGCAGTCGGGACGTCACATACCTCCTTCTGGCCACTACATTCTACCAGCTACGGAGGATGAACCAAGTCCTCCACAGCCCCCCTCCCTCCCCCATGATGTAAGTAGAAAGTGGGGGAAGGAGGCAGAGGTGAATGGTGTGGGGAGCTGATGGCTCTCTGCTTCACCATTAGCTGTCTCTGCCTCCTATGGAAGCAGAGACAGCTGAAAGCGGGACATACCTCCCAGGACGTCGGGACAGCTACTGCAATCCGGGACTGTCCCGCTGGATCCAGGCCGGTTTGGAGGTATGCATTCGGGGCCTTGGCCCCTGATGCTTTCTCCCAGGCCCCGAATGTCCTGTCTGTTAAACAGATACAATTGTATTGCCGTCCTCAGGAGTCCCCTGCCGCAGGTGTGAAACTAGCATTAGGCTACTTTCACACTTGCGTTTGCAGGATCTGTTAGTGAGATCCGTCACAGGCTCTCATAAACGGTCCTGAACTGATCAGTTTTGTCTTAATGCATTCTGAATGGAAAAGGATCCATTCAGAATACATCAGTTTTGCTTCAGTTCAGTCAGCATTCCGTTTTGGAGGCGGACATTAAAACGCTGCTTGCTCCGTTTTGGTGTCCACATGAAGAAACTGATCCAAATTGGCTATTTAAAAGATAATACAGCCGGATCTGTTCTGAACGGATACAGCAAAAACGCTGGTGTGAAAGTAGCCTTATTTACATTGGACTGTGGCGTGGAGTTATGTTATTTACATGGGACTGCATGTTGGAGGTGGCTGTGGGAAGGAAGTGGTTATTTACATGGGACTGTATGTTGAAGGTGGCTGTCGGAGGGAGTGATACTTACATGGGACTGTATTTGGAGGGGGCTGTTGTAACAGGAGTTAAATTTATGTCTAATTTTAGTGTAAGACCATATACTATATAATATAGATATATGGTATATGTGTATATATATATATATATATATATATATATATATATATATATATATGTGTATGTGTACATATATATATATATATATATATATATATATATATATATATATATATATTCATATTAGTGTGTTTCTTTTTATACCTTCAAATATACTCCTATGTAGCAGCGTGGGAGACAGTTGACTTCTGTGACCTCGGACTCAGAATATTTAGGTTAAGGTCTGTCTACAGCCATATGGGAATGTTTCTCTCAGCGGCTGGGGGGCTAACATAAATATTCTCCTATTTCCCGAGAAACGATAATTGGCTTAGCATATCAGTTACTCAGGGAGTAATTATGTTATGCCAATGTCGACCCTCTATATTTTCCCAGATGTTATACATAAATATTCTCCAGATACTGAGAAGGGTTATGGGGGTATATTTATGTAATGTAAACCAACCCTTTATAGGTACCAGATGGGGACATTGTCACCATTAGTTATTCAAACGCTTGCCCCCCCCCTCCCTCTTCTACAAGGGAGGGGGTGGAGGGGCCTAAGACGGATAAAGGTCTCATTCAGACCACTTTGTTTAGCCTCAGCCTGGGACAACTACACCGGTTTGTGTCCAGGACCAGATTGCTAATTGCTACTACCTCACCTAGGCTGCAATTTGAGGCAGACGGGGCTCCCTAGGTACCTCATTTCCATATTTGCACGAAGCTAAGTATAATAAACTTTATTTTTAATCAATTATTGTTTGTGTCAAGGTTTTCAGTATACTGTATTCATAACCAAGAAAGAACTCATTTGAATACATTTGGTGTCAGAAGTGGGATGGATTACTGTATACTGACCCTTGCATAATTATTATTTTAAAGTATTATTGTTAAGGCCTGGTTACTAATATTAAGTTAGTTGTGTATGTTTGTGCCTAGTACTTAAATATCTGTTGGAGGTTGGGCTATAACATAGGTTCAGGTAGAGGGTTAGATATTGTGACTAGGATAGAATGGCATTTTCATTCTTTAAAGGGGGAAAGAATCAGCACACGGGTCCATTACCTTCTTGGGTGCTTAGCTCCGGACACTGGGCCCCAATCGCCCGTGAGTGCAACAAATATGTTGCTCCCCAGTGCTTGGCTGACCCCTGTCAAGCAGCTGTGGGTTTGGATTTGTCCCGGTATAACCCTTCTGAACAAAAAGCGGCAGCAAGTGTGGGGTGGATTTGCGTGTAGGCTCTTCAGGAGGAGACAGCGAAGCGAGAGGCAATTGAACAGGAGCTGCAGGCAGCTACTGAGCAATTGGCGCTTTTGTGGACCTGTATGAAGGACATTGAGAAGCATAATGGGGAATTGAGTAATCAGTTTTCCAATTATTTAGTCCATACTGTACAAAAACGCAGACGGAGAAAACAGAAACCACTCCCAGGTGACAGAAGTGCTTATAGAGTAAGAACTTTAATTCAGCAAAATAAATGGGATGCTGTGGGTGAGTGGTCAGGATTGTTGTCATCAGATGAGGAGATAGAAATAGAAGAGGAAGAAGTGCGTCCCATTGTAACAACAAAATCAAAAAGGGAGGTTACACAGAGAGCTTCAGCTTCTGGGGATCATGACTATACTCGGGGAGCTGAGCAAAATTATGTAGAGGAGACCCATACTTATACCGCAGGAGAGCTCACTGAGCTATGAAATAAGTACAATCAGAGGCCAGGTGAGGGATTATTGTCATGGGTGTTGAGAGTATGGGATCTTGGAGGGGACGGTGTTCAGTTGAGTAACAGAGAAGCAGTGGGTTTGGACAGCTTGTGCCTGGATGCTAGAGTTAGACTTGAGATGAGAAGAGCCAGAACTACTGGAAGTACATTTTCCTTGTTGCATCTGATAAGAGATTCTATAGTACAAGTGCATGAGACCCCGTCTGAATTGATTAATGTTTCCCCCTGGTTTTCCCTTTCTGAGGGAATTACTAGACTCAGAGAGATTGGTTGCATAGGAGGTTTAGCTAGGGATCCCTTACCTGAAGAGGGTGTCTATTCTGTGGCTACACAGTGGAACGGTCCTGACATGGAGAAGTTCACTAATCTAATGAAGCAGAAAATCTTGACTAGTGCCCCCTCCCACCTCAAGGCAGCTTTGTTTACAATGTTAAGTGCTATTGATGCTAGGAGGGAGACTGTGTATGAAGCCGCTGCATTGTTAGGACAGCTGAGTGAATTGGAGAAGAATAATAAAATGCAAAAGTCCAGGAAGATCGAGTCAACACAAAAAGAGAAAGGGAATGGGAGAATTACAATTACACGAAAGCAAATGTTTTTAGATCTTTTGAACAGTGGAGTCAGCAAGGAGGAGATAGATGGCATTACTACTCCTGACTTGCTAAAGCGTTGGAAAGATCTAAAACAGCAGGGTAAATTACACCCAGTAGGATCAAAAAAGAATGTGTCTGGGGAGGATGAAAAGATGTCTGGTCCCTATAGCGGTGCACAAAGAGCCCTCAGAACATGTGAGAAAAGAAAAAAGGGGGTGGCAGGTACCAGAGCCCCTTGATTGACAGAAAGGCGAGTCCCCTGCCAGTATGAGGAGAGTGTGTGTGATGAAGCCAGGGGACAAACGCCCATATGCTTCTGTTGAAATATACTGGCAGGACAAAGGCACACCACAAAGGGTTGACATGGGCTGAGGTTTCACTGTTTCAGGGACATCCAAGGGGTGACAAACAACAGTCCTGGGTGGCCATTGAAGGATTGGGGGGACAAAAGACTTGGGCTAAGAGGGTACAATGCAGACTAAGGATAGGAAAGGGTCCCATCTTTAAAGCACAAGTTCTGGTTTCTGAATTACCCGACAATATCTTAGGTATGGACATACTTAAGGGACAGACTATACATACAATGTCTGGGATTTATGCTTTTGGTACCTCAATCCATTGTTTTTCTATCTCTGCAGTCAAACCCATTGTGCGTGGCCATGCTAAGTGGACCCCAGTGTACATCCCTCCGCCCGACAAACCAGTATACTTGAAATAATACCGCATCCCTGGTGGACACAAAGACATCTCAGAAACCATCCAAGCATTGCTTACTTCAGGAGCTGTCAGACCTGCAACCAGCGCATACAATGCCCCCGTGTGGCCAATTAAAAAAGATGACGGGACTTACCAAATGATTATCATGGGCTTAACAAGGTGGCCCCACCTTTGGCATCAGCCGTTCCAGACATGGTATCTGTCGTGGAACACATCACACAGACTGCAGGCGAATGGCATGCCATATTGGACTTAGCTAATGCATTCTCAGAGGAGTCCCAGGACCAGTTTGCCTTCACCTGGGACGGACGACAGTATACATTGACTGTGGTGCCACAAGGATATCTGCATTCTCCCACCATTTTCATGGACTGGTAGCTAGAGACTTAAAAATGTTACCTGCATTGACTTGTACTCTGTACCATTACATCGATGACATCATGATTTTAGGGGCTACCAAAGAGGATGTTGCTAAGGACTTAGAGACTGTTCTCAAACACATGCAACACCGAGGGTGGGCAATAAACCCAAATAAAGTGCAGGGACCTGCACAACAAGTGAAATTTCTTGGCATGATATGGACTGGGCCACAAAAAGTCATCCCAGAACCAGTCCTAGACACCATTGCTAATTTGAAAGCTCCTTCATCTGTGAAAGAGGCACAAAGCATTCTGGGTGTGCTAGGATTTTGGCGATCATTTGTGCCACATCTCGGACTGATCTTGCGACCGATCTACAACATCACAAGAAAGAAAGCCGTATTTACCTGGGGACCTGATCAAGATGGAGCTTTGGAACAAGCTAAACCTGCTGTAAGAGCCCATAATGCCCTAGGTCCCCATGGAATGTCTTGGGGTTTGTGGCAGAAAGCTGCAACAGCCAGTACTCACAAAACACCTATTGGGTTCTGGTCTAAGCAGTTTTCACCTGCCCAGAGAAAGTATAGCCCCTTAGAGAAAGAACTGTTAGCTGCCTACACTGCTTTGCAGCATGTGGAACCTACCACAAAACAACCACCTATAACTATAAGGACTGATCTACCTATTGCAGGGTGGGTTCGACAAGAAGGACTTGGTGCTCGAACAGCGGTGGCTCAAAAGCCAACGCTACAGAAGTGGAAATGGTACCTGAGTGAGCGGGGTGGACTGTCAACTCAGGAGCCATTACTCATTAGTCAGCAGCTTGCAGGCCATGTAACTTTTGAAGCAACAGAGGAAGAACAGCCAGTCTTGCAAATCGGTGGGGGACCCTGCCATGAGGCCCCTCCATGGGAGCAACTTACTCCAGAAGAAAGACAGCAAGCTTGGTTCACAGATGGATCTGCTACGATTACTAGCCAAGGCCTCGTATGGGTAGCAGCAGCATATCAACCTGTCACTGAAACCATTCTTCATCAAACAGGAGAAGGCGGATCCAGTCAGTATGCAGAATTATAGGCTGCGAGAATGGTGATAGAGGAAACTGAAGGATCGATCATCATCTACACTGACAGTTGGGCTATCTTCAAAGGTTTGACTGCATGGATGGCTACATGGCAGAAAGATGGCTGGGCAGTGAACGGTAAAGAGATCTGGGGTGGCCCCAGTTTGTGGACATTTGTGTGGGAACAGGCCCATAAAAGATCTATTTGTGTAGGGCATGTTAATGCACATAAGGACGAACCTAACAATCAATTAACTGATGACTTAACACATGTTTTGTCCCTTGAAGAGGCTATAGAATTACAGTGTCTGGGGGATTGGGCCCATGCACAATGTGGACACAGA
>ONZH01026722.1:0-38707 GCA_900303285.1 Rhinella marina
GCACTGCTCTGTTATGAGGAGTGGTTGTCCTCCCTGGCGGCCTCCATTTAGCGGCTCCAGCCTCTCATTAGCCGTAATTCACAATCCAGATTCTTCTTTTTAATTGACTGAATGAGATTTTGGTTAATCCCTCATTTTTCCGGTCTGTCAGCAGCCGGCGGAGACGTCCACGATGTGTAATTCCTCAGTCACAGAGATCATCTGTCATCTGCTTCCCAAAATATCTCCTCTGTTCCCTGCACCCCCATCCTGTACCCTGCACCCCCCCCCACCCTGTACCCTGCACACCCCCCACCCTGTACCCTGCACCCCCCCACCCTGTACCCTGCACCCCCCCCACCCTGTACCCTGCACCCCCCCACCATGTACCCTGCACCCTGAGCTCCTTCTAGTGGTGACTGTATGATCTGTATGTAGTGAGCTCCCTCTAGTGGTGGATGTATAATCTGTATGTAGTGAGCTCCCTCTAGTGGTGGCTGTATAATCTGTATGTTGTGAACTCCCTCTACTGGTGGCTGTATAATCTGTATGTAGTGAACTCTCTCTAGTGGTGGCTGTATAATCTGTATGTAGTGAGCTCCCTCTAGTGGTGGATGCATGATCTGTATGTAGTGAGCTCCCTCTAGTGGTGGCTCTATGATCTCTATGTAGTGAGCGCCCTCTAGTGGTGGATGTATAATCTGTATGTAGTGAGCTCCCTCTAGTAGTGGATGTATAATCTGTATGTAGTGAGCTCCCTCTAGTGGTGACTGTATAATCTGTATGTACTGAGCTCCCTCTAGTGGTGGCTGTATAATCTGTATGTAGTGAGCTCCCTCTAGTGGTGGCTGTATAATCTGTATGTAGTGAGCTTCCTCTAGTGGTGGCTGTATAATTTGTATGTAGTGAGCTCCCTCTAGTAGTGGATGTATAATCTGTATGTAATGAGCTCCCTCTAGTGGTGGCTGTATAATCTGTATGTAGTGAGCTCCCTCTAGTGGTGGCTATATAATCTGTATGTAGTGAGCTCCCTCTAGTGGTGCCTGTATGATCTGTATGTAGTGAGCTCCCTCTAGTGGTGCCTGTATGATCTGTATGTAGTGAGTTCCCTCTAGTGGTGGCTGTATAATCTGTATGTAGTGAGCTCCCTCTAGTGGTGGCTGTATAATCTGTATGTAGTGAGCTCCTTCTAGTGGTGGCTGTATAATCTGTATGTAGTGAGCTCCCTCTAGTGGTGGCTGTATAATCTGTATGTAGTGAGCTCCCTCTAGTGGTGGCTGTATAATCTGTATGTAGTGAGCTCCCTCTAGTAGTGGCTGTATAATCCATATGTAGTGAACTCCCTCTAGTGGTGGCTGTATAATCTGTATGTAGTGAGCTCCCTCTAGTGGTGACTGTATAATCTGTATGTAGTGAACTCCCTCTAGTGCTGGCTGTATAATCTGTATGTAATGAGCTCCCTCTAGTGGTGGCTGTATAATCTGTATGTAGTGAGCTCCCTCTAGTGGTGGCTGTATATTCTGTATGTAGTGAGCTCCCTCTAGTTGAGACTGTATAATCTGTATGTAGTGAACTCCCTCTAGTGATGGCTGTATAATCTGTATGTAATGAGCTCCCTCTAGTGGTGGCTGTATAATCTGTATGTATTGAGCTCCTTCTAGTGCTGGCTGTATATTCTGTATGTAATGAGCTCCCTCTAGTGGTGACTGTATAATCTGTATGTAGTGAACTCCCTCTAGTGATGGCTGTATAATCTGTATGTAATGAGCTCCCTCTAGTGATGGCTGTATAATCTGTATGTAATGAGCTCCCTCTAGTGGTGGCTGTATAATCTGTATGTAGTGAGCTGCCTCTAGTGGTGGCTGTATAATCTGTATGTAGTGAGCTCCCTCTAGTGGTGGATGTATAATCTGTATGTAGTGAGCTGCCTCTAGTGGTGGCTGTATAATCTGTATGTAGTGAGCTCCCTCTAGTGGTGGATGTATAATCTGTATGTAGTGAGCTCCCTCTAGTGGTGGCTGTATAATCTGTATGTAGTGAGCTCCCTCTAGTGGTGGCTGTATAATCTGTATGTAGTGAGCTCCCTCTAGTGGTGGCTGTATAATCTGTATGTAGTGAGCTCCCTCTAGTGGTGGTTGTATAATCTGTATGTAGTGAGCTGCCTCTAGTGGTGACTGTATAATCTGTATGTAGTGATCTCCCTCTAATGATCCTATAGAAGAACGAGATAACATCTTGATGAAAGTTTTCCCGGGTTTGGAGGTCTCCCTTACACTTCCCCTAGGTTTTTGTCTCGGGGGTCGTCTTGTATAGTGACTCGGACAAGGACTGTTGTAGAGAGTTGTCAGGACTCGCCGTCATCTCCCTCTAGGTCTCTGCTATGTTATTACCCGAGCTCCCGACCACGCACAACACACAACATGTCATTATGACCTAAATTTAAAGCAGACCCTCCCCACAGCTGGAGATCTCCCCCTCCTCTCTGGGGTCCCTGCGCCTTCTCCGCTCATTCCCACCCTGTTCAATCATCCCGATACGCGTAGGCCATTTGTCAGTGTCCAGATTGTGGCGCAGCGCGGCGGATGTAATTGAGGCAATATGGAGCTGATTTTACCCAAATTTCCCTGTAGGTTTCACGTTAATATCAGAGGAGAGGAGAATATGCTGCAGCGGATCCAGCGTGTAAGCGGGGGAGGGGGCTTAACCCTTTAAAGCTACAGGGGTCATCAATCATACTGGGATCATGAAATTAAAATCTTCTGCACTGGGAACTAGTGGGAAGGGCCAGCAGGGGACTGTTTGCCTCAGTGCTAGAGTCCTCCTTTATGTGATATGGGGAAGGAAGGGTCCAAAACGTGAAATCCCTATCATAGAAAGTGAGTAGTCCTGAAGGAGACAGGGGGCGTGCTATGCCCGTGTCACCCCCTATGTCACAGAGAACGCCCCCCACTGTATACATCGCCCTGGGCAGTGTCATTTCTCGCCTGGCATGATGTTTGTTCTGTACAGAGATGTAAAATGACCCGTGAAGTCATGTAAAGTGTCCGCCATGAACCTGTGCACAGTCCATCACAGACCGAGATCTGCCTGACCAGAGGAACTACAAGTCCCAGAACAGCCCACAAGTCTAAGGGTGCCATCTTCTCTCCAGCACCATGGACAGCGCAGGGCCCACACTGCACATCTCTACAAACCTCCGATAATCACTCCCATCATCTCCACAGCTGCATACATCAGATGGCTTCTGCTATGGATGGGACTGTCCTGGCGTCACCGCTATGGTGGAGGCTCCATCAAAATAGTGCAGCATGCTGGGCGCCAGAGGAGAAACCCGATGGATACCATTATCGTCAGTCCGCTGGGTGTCACTGCTTCTGCCATGCGGGAGAAACGCTGCTTCTGTCATTTTTCCTCTTCCGCTCCTGAAATGGATGCATTTGGCCAGTGTGAACGAGCTCCTGGTCCAGTTGTGTCTAGTATCAGAGCAGGGGGAGTGGGGGCCGGGCTCATGGGGTCACATCGCCATTAGGAGCCTGTGTGCCAGACTGGAATAAGTTAGAGCATTATCTACAGTGACACACTGTAACATACCCTCAGCTGGATGAACAGTCTGTGCTGATCTCCGGCTCTGTACACACTGTGCAGCATTGAAACTGCATCACCAGGAAGTCGTGGTATTCTGGAAATCACAGGATCGGTAAACATGTTAATGATATGCAAATGACTAAAAAATGGAAACAAAATATTCAAAATATCTGGATTCATTCAGTATGGAGTATGAGCGCCACTCGCAGAAGTACGGTTACCACACATTGTGCCACCCTGTAATCCTGAGTGGTGTGAGGTCAGTGGACATCTGGCTCGTAGTCCAGTGTCACGCAGACGCCTTCTGATGGTTTGTGTGGACGCTGTTTGCCTCCCTAGGTTTGGGATGTGAAAGTTTCATTTGAAGAACAGAATGGATCACTAGGCGCCATTCTTCTGATCCATACGTCCTGCAGAAGTTCTTCTCCATGCCCCTCTTCCTGTCATTCCAGGTCACCGTTCTCCTCACCACTGGGACACGCAGCGTTAACCAGTGCTGACATCTCAGGACAGAGCGATCTGCCGGAGTAATAGACCAAGGCCTCTCAGCTCAGGATTCTGTCCTCTCAGTGTGTGACCACTGGGACACGCAGCGTTAACCAGTGCTGACATCTCAGGACAGAGCGACCTGCCAGAGTAATAGACCAAGGCCTCTCAGCTCAGGATTCTGTCCTCTCAGTGTGTGACTACTGGGACACGCAGCGTTAACAGGGCTGACATCTCAGCAGAGAGCGATCTGCCAGAGTAATAGACCAAGGCCTCTCAGCTCAGGATTCTGTCCTCTCAGTGTGTGACCACTGGGACACACAGTGTTAACCAGTGCTGACATCTCAGCAGAGAGCGATCTGCCAGAGCGATAGACCAAGGCCTCTCAGCTCGGGATTCTGTCCTCTCAGTGTGTGACCACTGGGACACATAGTGTTAACCAGTGCTGACATCTCAGGACAGAGCGATCTGCCGGAGTAATAGACCAAGGCCTCTCAGCTCAGGATTCTGTCCTCTCAGTGTGTGACCACTGGGACACACAGTGTTAACCAGTGCTGACATCTCAGGACAGAGCGATCTGCTGGAGTAATAGACCAAGGCCTCTCAGCTCAGGATTCTGTCCTCTCAGTGTGTGACCACTGGGACACGCAGCGTTAACCAGTGCTGACATCTCAGGACAGAGCGATCTGCCAGAGTAATAGACCAAGGCCTCTCAGCTCAGGATTCTGTCCTCTCAGTGTGTGACCACTGGGACACGCAGTGTTAACCAGTGCTGACATCTCAGGACAGAGCGATCTGCCGGAGTAATAGACCAAGGCCTCTCAGCTCAGGATTCTATCCTCTCAGTATGTGACCACTGAGACACGCAGCGTTAACCAGTGCTGACATCTCAGGACAGAGCGATCTGCCAGAGTAATAGACCAAGGCCTCTCAGCTCAGGATTCTATCCTCTCAGTGTGTGACCACTGAGACACGCAGCGTTAACCAGTGCTGACATCTCAGCACAGAGCGATCTGCCAGAGTAATAGACCAAGGCCTCTCAGCTCAGGATTCTGTCCTCTCAGTGTGTGACCACTGGGACACGCAGCGTTAACCAGTGCTGACATCTCAGGACAGAGCGATCTGCCGGAGTAATAGACCAAGGCCTCTCAGCTCAGGATTCTGTCCTCTCAGTATGTGACCACTGAGACACGCAGCGTTAACCAGTGCTGACATCTCAGCACAGAGCGATCTGCCAGAGTAATAGACCAAGGCCTCTCAGCTCAGGATTCTGTTCTCTCAGTGTGTAACCACTGGGACACACAGCGTTAACCAGTGCTGACATCTCAGGACAGAGCGATCTGCCAGAGTAATAGACCAAGGCCTCTCAGCTCAGGATTCTGTCCTCTCAGTGTGTGACCACTGGGACACACAGTGTTAACCAGTGCTGACATCTCAGGACAGAGCGATCTACTGGAGTGATAGACCAAGGCCTCTCAGCTCAGGATTCTGTCCTCTCAGTGTGTGACCACTGGGACACACAGCGTTAACCAGTGCTGACATCTCAGCAGAGAGCGATCTGCTGGAGTGATAGACCAAGGCCTCTCAGCTCAGGATTCTGTCCTCTCAGTGTGTGACCACTGGGACACGCAGCGTTAACCAGTGCTGACATCTCAGGACAGAGCGATCTGCCGGAGTAATAGACCAAGGCCTCTCAGCTCAGGATTCTGTCCTCTCAGTGTGTGACCACTGAGACACGCAGCGTTAACCAGTGCTGACATCTCAGGACAGAGCGATCTGCCGGAGTAATAGACCAAGGCCTCTCAGCTCAGGATTCTGTCCTCTCAGTATGTGACCACTGAGACACGCAGCGTTAACCAGTGCTGACATCTCAGCACAGAGCGATCTGCCGGAGTAATAGACCAAGGCCTCTCAGCTCAGGATTCTGTCCTCTCAGTATGTGACCACTGAGACACGCAGCGTTAACCAGTGCTGACATCTCAGCAGAGAGCGATCTGCCAGAGCGATAGACCAAGGCCTCTCAGCTCAGGATTCTGTCCTCTCAGTGTGTGACCACTGGGACACGCAGCGTTAACCAGTGCTGACATCTCAGGACAGAGCGATCTGCCAGAGTAATAGACCAAGGCCTCTCAGCTCAGGACTCTGTCCTCTGTGTGTGACCACTGGGACACGCAGCGTTAACCAGTGCTGACATCTCAGCAGAGAGCGATCTGCCGGAGTAATAGACCAAGGCCTCTCAGGTCAGGATTCTGTTCTCTCAGTGTGTGACCACTGGGACACACAGCGTTAACCAGTGCTGACATCTCAGGACAGAGCGATCTACTGGAGTGATAGACCAAGGCCTCTCAGCTCAGGATTCTGTCCTCTCAGTGTGTGACCACTGGGACACGCAGCCTTAACCAGTGCTGACATCTCAGGACAGAGCGATCTGCCAGAGTAATAGACCAAGGCCTCTCAGCTCAGGATTCTGTCCTCTCAGTGTGTGACCACTGGGACACGCAGCCTTAACCAGTGCTGACATCTCAGGACAGAGCGATCTGCCGGAGTAATAGACCAAGGCCTCTCAGCTCAGGATTCTGTCCTCTCAGAGTGTGACCACTGGGACACAGCGTTAACCAGTGCTGACATCTGAGCAGAGAGCGATCTGCCGGAGTGATAGACCAAGGCCTCTCAGCTCGGGATTCTGCCATCTCAGTGTGTGACAAGTGGTGATAACTGGGACGTGGATGAACAGGAGGCATCACACAATCATTCCACACGTCCTGATCCAATTTCTGAGGTCTTGTGGCTAAAAAAAACTTTGCTTTCATCTGGCTTTCATGCCCCTCCCACATCTCACAGATTGGAGCTAGGTGCTGAAAATGTCATCATCTGCAGATCTTGGCGACACCTGATATTTCCTCGATTCCTTACGTCTTGTCCTATTTGGTGCTGGAATTTCAATGTTGAAGAGCATATGTGGGTGGGGGGGAGGGGTCACAAGTCTTGGCGTGTGGGCATATAATGCTCTAATCAATAGGAAGGCGACACGTAGTGGTGGACTTATATTATTACATCTCCTCACACAACACCATCAGGCTCCAGACGTGACGTCATATTCTTATCGTTATATGATCAGATACATAATTGGCTCAGGCGTGTTCTACCACGACACATCTCGTCTTTCTGTGGGTTCTGCTCCTGTCACATGTGTCATGGTCTGGCGCCATTATTTTGTGGCACCCGCCTTTCTTCTACACATAACCATAATGAGCCCCTGAAGATCCGCTCCGCAGCCATTTTGTCTGTTTTGCATTCATGTCAGTTATTTTCTACTGGACAAGAGAGAATCCTCGTAACAGCCCGCCGCCGTGCACCCATGAAAAACTCCCCCAATCACATGTCGCTGAACAGAGGAAGAGGAGGCGCCAGATTAATAAGAAAAACTGAAGCCGTGTGCGAATGTATTCCCCCCCTATAACCCAAAGAGTAATGTCAGCCTCCCAACACCCCCTCACTTCCCCCCCCCACGATGTGTTATCAGAGTGTCACATGACCTGTCACATGACAAGTATAAATGTCCCTGTTCTCAAAGGTTCCAAGTCGCAGACACAACTGAGCAGGCGACATGAAGACCAAGAAGAAGTGGGGCTGGAGGGAAGATGGAGGAGAACCTGTTTCAGTCTCTGGAGATCTCAGCTATGGGAGCTACAGAGACATCCCCCGAGAGACTGCTGGACACAACATTCTACCAGAACAGGCACAGATCCCGGGGTCTAGATGTCCTGAGCTATAGGGAGGTACTCAGAGAGACTGCTGGACACAACACCTACCAGAACGGGTACAGATCCCGGGGTCTAGATGTCCTGAGCTATAGGGAGGTACTCAGAGAGACTGCTGGACACAACACCTACCAGAACGGGTACAGATCCCGGGGGGCCAAGATGTCCTGAGCTATAGAGACATCTCCCGAGAGACTGCTGGACACAACACCTACCAGAACGGGCACAGATCCCGGGGTCTAGATGTCCTGAGTTATAGGGAGGTACTCAGAGAGACTGTGTAGTGGCCTGGAGAAAGGGGTACTTTGAAGTCTGGACATTTGTGACCATTTCCCCTGTTTCCCCTAATCAAAGTTAAAACATCTTACTTTATTTCTCTTGAAAGGGTTAACTTATACTGTTTATTACTGTGCATCTGCATTTTATATGTATGTTGTGATATATATCCTGTTTCTTTGCACTGTATTTGCAAGGGTCTGTGGAAAGGGTTAATGAATATTGAGAGACTTTTGGGACTTTGAATGAGAAGCTGGTAAATAGCCAAATGTTGTTTACCACCAAACCCAGACAGACTGACCTTGTGACTGTCTGGTTTTACCTCTGTTGTTATGTCTGGAAACTTGTTTTTGTCTGGAAAAACTGCTGTCATTACCATTGAGTATGATTGAAGCTGTAATGTAAGTCTATGACAGACAGAAAGTGTAACATTGTATCTGTTTGTGCTGAGCTTCTCCACTCCACCGCTCCTACTATAAGGTTCTAGTCTAATTAGAAATGGTATATAAGGAGTGCAGTCAGAGCCCCTAGTGTTCTGCAGTTAGGGACCAGTGCTTGGAGGGGAGACTCTGCCAGACTACATGAGTGACCAGAAGAAGATGATGAGATGGGGATACTGAGCCACAGACCCTGGGTCACCAGACCTGTGACCAAGGATTCACCTGGACTACTGTGCTTCAGACTCTGGGCCTCTAGCCTTTGGCCATTCTACCAGCCTTCTGAGAGAGAGACAGCTAGTTTAGGCCTTTCGTCAGCACAGAATCTTCTTCTGCCAGGGAGGAGAAGCCAGCCCTATGCCTCGTCTCAGGGAGGAGACTGGAGAAGCCAGCCCTATGCCTAGTCTCAGGGAGGAGACTGGAGAAGCCAGCCTATGCCTAATCTCAGGGAGGAGACTGGAGAAGCCAGCCCTATGCCTCGTTTCAGGGAAGAGACTGGAGAAGCCAGCCCTATGCATCTTCTCAAGAAGGAGACTGGAGAAGCCAGCCCTATGCCTCGTCTCAGGGAGACTGGAGAAGCCAGCCCTATGCCTTGTCTCAGGGAGGAGACTGGAGAAGCCAGCCTATGCCTAATCTCAGGGAGGAGACTGGAGAAGCCAGCCCTATGCATCTTCTCAAGAAGGAGTGTGGAGAAGCCAGCCCTATGCCTCGTCTCAGGGAGACTGGAGAAGCCAGCCCTATGCCTTGTCTCAGGGAGGAGACTGGAGAAGCCAGCCCTATGCCTTGTCTCAGGGAGGAGACTGGAGAAGCCGGCCCTATGCCTTGTCTCAGAGAGGAGACTGGAGAAGCCAGCCCTACGCCTCGTCCCAGGGAGGAGACTGGAGAAGCCAGCCCTATGCCTCGTCTCAGGGAGGAGACTGGAGAAGCCGGCCCTATGCCTCGTGTCAGGGAGGAGACTGGAGAATCCAGCCCTATGCCTAGTCTCAGGGAGGAGACTGGAGAAGCCAGCCCTATGCCTTCTCTCAGGGAGGAGACTGGAGAAGCCAGCCCTATGCCTCGTCTCAGGGAGGAGACTGGAGAAGCCAGCCCTATGCCTCATCTCAGGGAGGAGACTGGAGAAGCCAGCCCTATGCCTTCTCTCAGGGGAGACTGGAGAAGCCGGCCCTATGCCTCATCTCAGGGAGGAGACTGGAGAAGCCAGCCCTATGCCTCATCTCAGGGAGGAGACTGAAGAAGCCAGCCATATGCCTCGTTTCAGGGAAGAGACTGGAGAAGCCAGCCCTATGCCAGGGAGGAGACTGGAGAAGCCGGCCCTATGCCTCATCTCAGGGAGAAGACTGGAGAAGCCAGCCATATGCCTCGTCTCAGGGAGGAGACTGGAGAAGCCAGCCCTATGCCTTCTCTCAGGGAGGAGACTGGAGAAGCCAGCCATATGCCTCGTCTCAGGGAGGAGACTGGAGAAGCCAGCCCTATGCCTCGTCTCAGGGAGGAGACTGGAGAAGCCAGCCCTATGCCTCGTCTCAGGGAGGAGACTGGAGAAGCCAGCCCTATGCCTCATCTCAGGGAGGAGACTGGAGAAGCCAGCCCTATGCCTCATCTCAGGGAGGAGACTGAAGAAGCCAGCCATATGCCTCGTTTCAGGGAAGAGACTGGAGAAGCCAGGTCTATGCCTCGTTTCAGGGAGGAGACTGGAGAAGCCAGCCCTATGCCAGGGAGGAGACTGGAGAAGCCGGCCCTATGCCTCATCTCAGGGAGGAGACTGGAGAAGCCAGCCATATGCCTCGTCTCAGGGAGGAGACTGGAGAAGCCAGCCCTATGCCTTCTCTCAGGGAGGAGACTGGAGAAGCCAGCCCTATGCCTCGTCTCAGGGAGGAGACTGGAGAAGCCAGCCCTATGCCTCGTCTCAGGGAGGAGACTGGAGAAGCCAGCCCTATGCCTCGTCTCAGGGAGGAGACTGGAGAAGCCAGCCCTATGCCTCGTCTCAGGGAGGAGACTGGAGAAGCCAGCCCTATGCCTCGTCTCAGGGAGGAGACTGGAGAAGCCAGCCCTATGCCTCGTGTCAGGGAGGAGACTGGAGAAGCCAGCCCTATGCCTCATCTCAGGGAGGAGACTGGAGAAGCCAGCCCTATGCCTCGTTTCAGGGAAGAGACTGGAGAAGCCAGCCCTATGCCTCATCTCAGGGAGGAGACTGGAGAAGCCAGTCCTATGCCTTCTCTCAGGGAGGAGACTGGAGAAGCGGCCCTATGCCTTGTCTCAGGGAGGAGACTGGAGAAGCCAGCCCTTTGCCTCGTCTCAGGGAGGAGACTGGAGAAGCCAGCCCTATGCCTCGTCCCAGGGAGGAGACTGGAGAAGCCAGCCCTATGCCTCGTCTCAGGGAGGAGACTGGAGAAGCCGGCCCTATGCCTCGTGTCAGGGAGGAGACTGGAGAATCCAGCCCTATGCCTAGTCTCAGGGAGGAGACTGGAGAAGCCAGCCCTATGCTTCGTCTCAGGGAGGAGACTGGAGAAGCCAGCCTTATGCCTCGTCTCAGGGAGGAGACTGGAGAAGCCAGCCCTATGCTTCGTCTCAGGGAGGAGACTGGAGAAGCCAGCCCTATGCCTCGTCTCAGGGAGGAGACTGGAGAAGCCAGCCCTATGCCTCATCTCAGGGAGGAGACTGAAGAAGCCAGCCCTATGCCTCGTTTCAGGGAAGAGACTGGAGAAGCCAGCCCTATGCCTCGTTTCAGGGAGGAGACTGGAGAAGCCAGCCCTATGCCTCGTCTCAGGGAGGAGACTGGAGAAGCCAGCCCTATGCCTTCTCTCAGGGAGGAGACTGGAGAAGCCAGCCCTATGCCTTCTCTCAGGGAGGAGACTGGAGAAGCCAGCCCTATGCCTCATCTCAGGGAGGAGACTGAAGAAGCCAGCCATATGCCTCGTTTCAGGAAAGAGACTGGAGAAGCCAGGTCTATGCCTCGTTTCAGGGAGGAGACTGGAGAAGCCAGCCCTATGCCTCGTCTCAGGGAGGAGACTGGAGAAGCCAGCCCTATGCCTCGTCTCAGGGAGGAGACTGGAGAAGCCAGCCCTATGCCTCGTCTCAGGGAGGAGACTGGAGAAGCCAGCCCTATGCTTCGTCTCAGGGAGGAGACTGGAGAAGCCAGCCCTATGCCTCATCTCAGGGAGGAGACTGGAGAAGCCAGCCCTATGCCTCATCTCAGGGAGGAGACTGGAGAAGCCAGCCATATGCCTCGTTTCAGGGAGGAGACTGGAGAAGCCAGCCCTATGCCTCATCTCTCTGAAGAAGTCACACCTGTGCCTCGCCTGTATTGTTTTGCACCTGAATTCCTCCAGTAAAGAAGCCCCCTGGTTACTGCTGACCCAGACTCTCTGGACTTATTTCCCGTTGGGGTGCACCACATCTTACCATCTCTTCTGGAGATCAGCAACACGTGGTGACACCTCGGCGGTGTCCGTGGGACCCAGCGTGGTGTTGGTGCCACCCCAAACCTGGCAGCTGCAGCAAAAGGGGGTTCAACAGCTCATGGACTGTCAGGGGGTGAATACTTATGCACATTAATGTTCTGTGTGTTTTGATTTATTTATTCTTTGTGTCACGAAAAAAAATTGCACAAACTTCTTTTATTCCCAAAAAATTAACTGTAATTCCAGGTTGTGAAGTGACAGGAGACGAACCAAGGGGGTTAATACTATCACAGGGTCCTAGAGTCCAGGATCTCACAGAGAATTGTCTAGACTGGAGAGATAGTAACAAAGCTTCAGCTGTGCAAGATAGTAGGTCAGGATGAGTTATCTGCTCTGTGTTTCCAGTCACTGACAGCAAGCAGACTTCTTGAAAACAAAGTCTGTTATAAAGTTGCAGGACTTCTGCAGTGATGGGCCCCGGACTGGTCGTGTCTTCTGTTACCCGTGTATTATATTGACCTGGCGGCGTGGAGGCTGTAGGAAATATTGCTGCATTAGACATGTGAGATTATCTGTGCCTGCCCGCCAACAACAAGGTGATCTCTGCAGGACAGGAAGCTAAATACTGTATCCACTGGTGCCACGCTGGCCTCCATTATATTCAGGAATGCAGGTTCCACAGATGTCTATGGTCCGGGTCCCAGAGACACACAGTAAAGGGCCCCAGAGTGTAAGGACCCTATTCTGTCTAATACCTTACAGTCTCCCCGCCGTTCCTGGAGGTCACTCTCTCACGTGAAGTTTGATAGAAGTATAGTAGGAATATGTATATGATGGTATTTATATGTACAGTATGTGGCATGTTATATGTACAGAATATGATAATATTATTTATATGTACAGTATGGGGCAGTATTATTTATTTGTATAGTATGTGGTGGTATTATTTATATGTACAGTATGGGGCAGTATTTATTTGTATAGTATGTGGTGGTATTATTTATATGTACAGTATATGGCAGTATTTATTTGTATAGTATGTGGTGGTATTATTTATATGTACAGTATGTGGCAGTATTTATTTGTATAGTATGTGGTGGTATTATTTATATGTACAGTATGTGGCAGTATTTATTTGTATAGTATGTGGTGGTATTATTTATATGTACAGTATGGGGCAGTATTATTTATTTGTATAGTATGTGGTGGTATTATTTATATGTACAGTATGGAGCAGTATTATTTACTTGTATAGTATGTGGTGGTATTTATATGTACAGTATGGGGCAGTATTATTTATTTGTATAGTATGTGGTGGTATTATTTATATGTACAGTATGGGGCAGTATTATTTATTTGTATAGTATGTGGTGGTATTATTTATATGTACAGTATGGGGCAGTATTATTTATTTGTATAGTATGTGGTGGTATTATTTATATGTACAGTATGGGGCAGTATTATTTATTTGTATAGTATGTGGTGGTATTATTTATATGTACAGTATGGGGCAGTATTATTTATTTGTATAGTATGTGGTGGTATTATTTATATGTACAGTATGGAGCAGTATTATTTACTTGTATAGTATGTGGTGGTATTATTTATATGTACAGCATGTGGCAGTATTTATTTGTATAGTATGTGGTGGTATTATTTATATGTACAGTATGGAGCAGTATTATTTATTTGTATAGTATGTGGTGGTATTATTTATATGTACAGTATGGGGCAGTATTATTTATTTGTATAGTATGTGGTGGTATTATTTATATGTACAGTATGTGGCAGTATTTATTTGTATAGTATGTGGTGGTATTATTTATATGTACAGTATGGGGCAGTATTATTTATTTGTATAGTATGTGGTGGTATTATTTATATGTACAGTATGTGGCAGTATTTATTTGTATAGTATGTGGTGGTATTATTTATATGTACAGTATGGGGCAGTATTATTTATTTGTATAGTATGTGGTGGTATTATTTATATGTACAGTATGGGGCAGTATTATTTATTTGTATAGTATGTGGTGGTATTATTTATATGTACAGTATATGGTGTTATTCTATGTACGGTAAGCTTCCTTCCCGACGATCAGCTGTATATTGCAACGTTTAAGCTGTGGAATTTAAAGAAGAACTCCCACAAAAAAGGGTATTCTCTGTCCTGCTAGAAATGTACATGATGTAATCTGTAGTGAATGTCATTTTCTTACCAGTGTCTGTATTTGTGAGTTATATCTCCCTGATGCTTTTCATCTGTGTCATGTGACCAGCAATCAGACTCACCAGATAACACAGCATCTTATGTGTGGACAGGAAGTCTAATTCTCTATGTATTCCTATGGGAGCCTCACTCTGAGTCTCATAGGTATGAATAGAGCAGTAACTGGCTTCCTGTCTTGGGTCAGTTGGAGGTCAGGGAGTTGGTCACATGACACAGATACAATTAGAAGAGAGGGGATAACTCACAAATACAGTCACTGATGAGAAGATTACATTCACTACAGATTACATCATGCAGCTTTCTAACAGGTCACAGAAATTTTTTTGCGGGAGTTCTTCTTTAATGACAGGGAGGATGTGGACCCCTTGTATTGTGTCAGCAATCACTGACCTCTGTTGTATAAGGAGGGCCCTCATCAATTCCTCTGGGGGCCCTATGTACCCCAGTCCAACACAGCCACATATAGGGGTCAGACTTACATATCAGACGTATAAATCCCTGCGCTCCTGGCGGGACTCCCCGTAATAAAGACCGGCTCCATCTTACCCCCTGTATCACACGTACGTCCAGCACAGGTCCCATAGGTCAGGAATGTGTCAGGGGATGTTCTCAACACATCTCCATGGTCCTAGGATCTGGCCTCAACTCAGATCCTGACCCTTCCAGTACAAACACCAACTACCACACCCAACCTCTTTACTTTGTATTCTCATCATTTCCCCCCAACGCATTGGTAGGTAGAGGTGGGAACAACTACAACTCCCAACCATTCAGCATCTCCTGAAGGGTCCTTGATCAGAAGATGATGAAGTCCATGCTCTCCTGCCTCCCCCACCACACTCCAAGGTGATCTGTCTCTGGACCTTCTACAAAATGTTTATATGATGGGTATGTACTGGGTATATGCTGTGAGTATATCTGGGTATATATTGGGTAAATACTGTGTATCTGCTGAGTTTATACTGTGTGTATGGCTTGTATGTGCTGTGTATATACTGTGTGTACATGCCAGGTATATTCTGGGCACATGCTGGGTAAATACTGTGTGGCATGTATGTGCTGGGTATATACTGTGAATATACTATGTATGTGCTGGGTATATACTGCGAATATACTATGTATGTGCTGGGTATATACTGCGAATATACTATGTATGTGCTGGGTATATACTGCGAATATACTATGTATGTGCTGGGTATATACTGTGAATATACTATGTATGTGCTGGGTATATACTGTGAATATACTATGTATGTGCTGGGTATATACTGTGAATATACTATGTATGTGCTGGGTATATACTGCGAATATACTATGTATGTGCTGGGTATATACTGCGAATATACTATGTATGTGCTGGGTATATACTGTGAATATACTATGTATGTGCTGGGTATATACTGTGAATATACTATGTATGTGCTGGGTATATACTGTGAATATACTATGTATGTGCTGGGTATATACTGTGAATATACTATGTATGTGCTGGGTATATACTGTGAATATACTATGTATGTGCTGGGTATATACTGCGAATATACTATGTATGTGCTGGGTATATACTGTGAATATACTATGTATGTGCTGGGTATATACTGTGAATATACTATGTATGCGCTGGGTATATACTGTGAATATACTATGTATGTGCTGGGTATATACTGCGAATATACTATGTATGTGCTGGGTATATACTGCGAATATACTATGTATGTGCTGGGTATATACTGTGAATATACTATGTATGTGCTGGGTATATACTGTGAATATACTATGTATGCGCTGGGTATATACTGTGAATATACTATGTATGCGCTGGGTATATACTGTGAATATACTATGTATGCGCTGGGTATATACTGTGAATATACTATGTATGCGCTGGGTATATACTGTGAATATACTATGTATGTGCTGGGTATATACTGTGAATATACTATGTATGTGCTGGGTATATACTGTGAATATACTATGTATGCGCTGGGTATATACTGTGAATATACTATGTATGCGCTGGGTATATACTGTGAATATACTATGTATGTGCTGGGTATATACTGTGAATATACTATGTATGCGCTGGGTATATACTGTGAATATACTATGTATGCGCTGGGTATATACTGTGAATATACTATGTATGCGCTGGGTATATACTGCGAATATACTATGTATGTGCTGGGCATATACTGTGAATATACTATGTATGTGCTGGGTATATACTGCGAATATACTATGTATGTGCTGGGTATATACTGTGAATATACTATGTATGTGCTGGGTATATACTGCGAATATACTATGTATGCGCTGGGCATATACTGTGAATATACTATTCACAGTAAAAAGTGTAAATGGCCAAAATGTGCACAATCAGCCATTTTCTCTCCCAGGTGTCATGTGACTCGTTAGTGTTACAAGGTCTCAGGTGTGATAAATCTGGTGATATCGCTCTCACACTCTCTCATACTGGTCACTGGAAGTTCAACATGGCTCCTCATGGCCAAGAACTGTCTGAGGATCTGAAGAAAAGAATTGCTCTCTACATAAAGATGGCCGAGGCTAGAAGAAGATCGCCGACACCCTGAACCTCAGCTGCAGCGCTGTGACCAAGTCCAGACATCGGTTTAACAAGACAGGGTCAGAACAGGTCTCACCATGGCCGACCAGAGGTTGTATGAGTGCTGCCAGCATTACTGCAGAGGTTACAGGGGTGGGGGGTCAGCCTGTCAGTGCTCAGCGTCATATCCAGAGGTTGTATGAGTGCTGCCAGCATTGCTGCAGAGGTTACAGAGGTGGAGGGTCAGCCTGTCAGTGCTCAGCGTCATATCCAGAGGTTGTATGAGTGCTGCCAGCATTGCTGCTGAGGTTACAGGGGTGGGGGGTCAGCCTGTCAGTGCTCAGCGTCATATCCAGAGGTTGTATGACTGCTGCCAGCATTGCTGCAGAGGTTACAGGGGTGGGGGGTCAGCCTGTCAGTGCTCAGCGTCATATCCAGAGGATGTATGAGTGCTGCCAGCATTGCTGCAGAGGTTACAGTGGTGGGCGGTCAGCTTGTCAGTGCTCAGTGTCATATCCAGAGGTTGTATGAGTGCTGCCAGCATTACTGCAGAGGTTAGAGGGGTGGGGGGTCAGCCTGTCAGTGCTCAGTGTCATATCCAGAGGATGTATGAGTGCTGCCAGCATTGCTGCAGAGGTTACAGGGTGGGGGGTCAGCCTGTCAGTGCTCATTGTCATATCCAGAGGTTGTATGAGTGCTGCCAGCATTACTGCAGAGGTTACAGGGGTGGGGGGTCAGCCTGTCAGTGCTCAGTGTCATATCCAGAGGTTGTATGAGTGCTGCCAGCATTACTGCAGAGGTTACAGGGGTGGGGGGTCAGCCTGTCAGTGCTCAGTGTCATATCCAGAGGATGTATGAGTGCTGCCAGCATTGCTGCAGAGGTTACAGGGGTGGGGGGTCAGCCTGTCAGTGCTCAGCGTCATATCCAGAGGATGTATGAGTGCTGCCAGCATTACTGCAGAGGTTACAGGGTGGGGGTCCGCCTGTCAGTGCTCAGCGTCATATCCAGAGGTTGTATGAGTGCTGCCAGCATTACTGCAGAGGTTACAGAGGTAGGGGGTCAGCCTGTCAGTGCTCAGCGTCATATCCAGAGGTTGTATGAGTGCTGCCAGCATTACTGCAGAGGTTACAGACGTGGGGGTCCGCCTGTCAGTGCTCAGCGTCATATCCAGAGGATGTGTGAGTGCTGCCAGCATTACTGCAGAGGTTACAGACGTGGGGGTCCGCCTGTCAGTGCTCAGCGTCATATCCAGAGGTTGTATGAGTGCTGCCAGCATTACTGCAGAGGTTACAGAGGTGGGGGTCAGCCTGTCAGTGCTCAGCGTCATATCCAGAGGATGTGTGAGTGCTGCCAGCATTACTACAGAGGTGGGGGTCAGCCTGTCAGTGCTCAGCGTCATATCCAGAGGTTGTATGAGTGCTGCCAGCATTACTGCAGAGGTTACAGGGGTGGAGGGTCAGCCTGTCAGTGCTCAGCGTCATATCCAGAGGATGTACGAGTGCTGCCAGCATTACTGCAGAGGTTACAGGGGTGGAGGGTCAGCCTGTCAGTGCTCAGTGTCATATCCAGAGGTTGTATGAGTGCTGCCAGCATTGCTGCAGAGGTTACAGGGGTGGAGGGTCAGCCTGTCAGTGCTCAGTGTCATATCCAGAGGTTGTAGGAGTGCTGCCAGCATTACTGCAGAGGTTACAGGGGTGGAGGGTCAGCCTGTCAGTGCTCAGTGTCATATCCAGAGGTTGTATGAGTGCTGCCAGCATTACTGCAGAGGTTACAGGGGTGGAGGGTCAGCCTGTCAGTGCTCAGTGTCATATCCAGAGGTTGTATGAGTGCTGCCAGCATTACTGTAGAGGTTACAGGGTGGGGGGTCAGCCTGTCAGTGCTCAGTGTCATATCCAGAGGATGTATGAGTGCTGCCAGCATTACTGCAGAGGTTACAGGGGTGGGGGGGTCAGCCTATCAGTGCTCAGCGTCATATCCAGAGGTTGTATGAGTGCTGCCAGCATTACTGCAGAGGTTACAGGGGTGGGGGGTCAGCCTGTCAGTGCTCAGCGTCATATCCAGAGGTTGTATGAGTGCTGCCAGCATTACTGCAGAGGTTACAGGGGTGGGGGGTCAGCATGTCAGTGCTCAGTGTCACATCCAGAGGATGTATGAGTGCTGCCAGCATTGCTGTAGAGGTTACAGGGGTGGGGGGTCAGCCTGTCAGTGCTCAGTGTCATATCCAGAGGATGTATGAGTGCTGCCAGCATTACTGCAGAGGTTACAGAGGTGGGGGGTCAGCCTGTCAGTGCTCAGTGTCATATCCAGAGGATGTATGAGTGCTGCAAGCATTACTGCAGAGGTTACAGGGTGGGGGTCCACCTGTCAGTGCTCAGCGTCATATCCAGAGGATGTATGAGTGCTGCCAGCATTACTGCAGAGGTTACAGGGGTGGGGGGTCAGCCTGTCAGTGCTCAGCGTCATATCCAGAGATTGTATGAGTGCTGCCAGCATTACTGCAGAGGTTACAGGGGTGGAGGTTCAGCCTGTCAGTGCTCAGCGTCATATCCAGAGGTTGTATGAGTGCTGCCAGCATTACTGCAGAGGTTACAGGGGTGGGGGGTCAGCCTGTCAGTGCTCAGCGTCATATCCAGAGGTTGTATGAGTGCTGCCAGCATTACTGCAGAGGTTACAGAGGTGGAGGGTCAGCCTGTCAGTGCTCAGTGTCATATCCAGAGGTTGTATGACTGCTGCCAGCATTACTGCAGAGGTTACAGGGTGGGGGGTCAGCCTGTCAGTGCTCAGTGTCATATCCAGAGGATGTATGAGTGCTGCCAGCATTACTGCAGAGGTTACAGGGGTGGGGGGTCAGCCTGTCAGTGCTCAGTGTCATATCCAGAGGTTGTATGAGTGCTGCCAGCATTACTGCAGAGGTTACAGAGGTGGAGGGTCAGCCTGTCAGTGCTCAGTGTCATATCCAGAGGATGTATGAGTGCTGCCAGCATTACTGCAGAGGTTACAGAGGTGGGGGGTCAGCCTGTCAGTGCTCAGCATCATATCCAGAGGTTGTATGAGTGCTGCCAGCATTGCTGCAGAGGTTACAGGGGTGGAGGGTCAGCCTGTCAGTGCTCAGCGTCATATCCAGAGGATGTGTGAGTGCTGCCAGCATTACTGCAGAGGTTACAGGGTGGGGGGTCAGCCTGTCAGTGCTCAGTGTCATATCCAGAAGATGTATGAGTGCTGCCAGCATTACTGCAGAGGTTACAGGGGTGGGGGGTCAGCCTGTCAGTGCTCAGTGTCATATCCAGAAGATGTATGAGTGCTGCCAGCATTACTGCAGAGGTTACAGTGGTGGGGGGTCAGCCTGTCAGTGCTCAGTGTCATATCCAGAGGTTGTATGAGTGCTGCCAGCATTACTGCAGAGGTTACAGGGGTGGAGGGTCAGCCTGTCAGTGCTCAGCGTCATATCCAGAGGTTGTATGAGTGCTGCCAGCATTACTGCAGAGGTTACAGGGGTGGAGGGTCAGCCTGTCAGTGCTCAGCGTCATATCCAGAGGATGTATGAGTGCTGCCAGCATTACTGCAGAGGTTACAGGGGTGGAGGGTCAGCCTGTCAGTGCTCAGTGTCATATCCAGAGGTTGTATGAGTGCTGCCAGCATTACTGCAGAGGTTACAGGGGTGGAGGGTCAGCCTGTCAGTGCTCTATACTCTGCACATTACATCACATTGGTCTTCATGGTCATCCCAGAGGGAGCCTCTTCTGAAGGTGATGCAGAACAAAGCTGCAGTTTGCTGAAGACTGAGGACGCGATTACTGGGACCACGTCCTGGGGTCTGATGAGATTAGTTCAGGTGGTGTCAGGTGTGTGTGGTGACAACCAGGTGAGGACAAAGACACGTGTGTCCTGCCTACAGTCAACCATGGTCGTGGAGTGTCATGCTTTGGGTCTCTATGAGGGCTGCTGGCTGTGGGGGCTACAGGTCATTGAAGGAACCATGAATACCGCCATGTCCTGTGACATACTGAAGCAGAGCAGGATCCCCTCCCTTCTGGGTCGCAGGACAGTATTCTAACATGAGAATGCCCCCAACACCTCCAAGACGACCGCTGCCTCGTAAGAACCTGAGGGTGAAGGTGCTGGACTGGCCATGTCTCCAGATCTAAACCCTAAGGAGCATCTGTGAGGCCTCCTCAAACTAAAGATGGAGGAGAGAGAGGTCTGTAACATCCACCAGCTCTATGATGTCATCATGGAGGAGGAAGAGGATCCCAGTGGAACCTGTGAAGCTCCAGTGACCTCCATGTCCAAGAGAGTTATGGCAGTGGTGGAAAATAATGGAAGTCTCACAGAATACTGACTTTGGGCACAATTTGGCCATTCTCACTTAGGGGTGTCCTCACTATTGTTGCCAGCGGTTTAGACATTAATGGCGGTGTGCTATTTTGAGGGCACGCCCAATTTACACTCTTATACAAGCTGCACACTGACTACTGTACATTGTATCACAGGGTCAGATCTTATGTGTTGTTCTAGGAAAAGATAGAAGAACATACTGACAGAAATGTGTGTATATACTGTGTGTATATGCTGTTTATAGGCTGAGTTTATTCTGTGTGTATGGTGTGTATGTGATGGGTACCATATATTTCGCTTTATAAGACGCACTTTTCCCCCCGAAAAAGTAGGGGGAAAATGGCCGTGTGTCTTATAAAGCGAATACTAGTGAGCGCTTCCATTATGGAAGCGCTCACTAGTATGTAATAGGTGCCAGGAGCGGGGAAACATACTCAACCTCCTGCACTGCAGCTCCGCTCCGAGTCTGGCGCTCCTCTGCCTTTTCCTGGCAGCGCTGCACTGTCCGGACCACGTACAGCGTCAGGACGTAGTGCATGCTCTCTGACCTGAGAAGACACAGGGGCGGAGCTGCGGGAGAGGTAAGGGAGTTTTTTATTTTAATTCTGATGGGGCTGGGTGGGCTGATCTGAGGTCTGATGGGGGCACAGTGGGCTGATCTGAGGTCTGATTGGGACACAGTGGGCTGATCTGAGGTCTGATGGGGGCACAGTGGGCTGATCTGATGGGGACACAGTGGGCTGATCTGAGGTCTGATGGGGGCACAGTGGGCTGATCTGAGGTCTGATGGGGGCACAGTGGGCTGATCTGAGGTCTGATGGGGGCACAGTGGGCTGATCTGAGGTCTGATGGGGGCACAGTGGGCTGATCTGAGGTCTGATGGGGGCACAGTGGGCTGATCTGAGGTCTGATGGGGGCACAGTGGGCTGATCTGAGGTCTGATGGGGGCACAGTGGGCTGATCTGAGGTCTGATGGGGGCACAGTGGGCTGATCTGAGGTCTGATGGGGACACAGTGGGCTGATCTGAGGTCTGATGGGGGGCACAGTGGGCTGATCTGAGGTCTGATGGGGGCACAGTGGGCTGATCTGAGGTCTGATGGGGGCACAGTGGGCTGATCTGAGGTCTGATGGGGGCACAGTGGGCTGATCTGAGGTCTGATGGGGGCACAGTGGGCTGATCTGAGGTCTGATGGGGGCACAGTGGGCTGATCTGAGGTCTGATGGGGGCACAGTGGGCTGATCTGAGGTCTGATGGGGCACAGTGGGCTGATCTGAGGTCTGATGGGGCACAGTGGGCTGATCTGAGGTCTGATGGAGGCACAATGGGCTGACCTGAGGTCTGATGGGGGCACAGTGGGCTGATCTGAGGTCTGATGGGGGTACAGTGGGCTGATCTGAGGTCTGATGGGGGCACAGTGGGCTGATCTGAGGTCTGATGGGGGTACAGTGGGCTGATCTGAGGTCTGATGGGGGCACAGTGGGCTGATCTGAGGTCTGATGGGGACACAATGGACTGACCTGAGGTCTGATGTGAAATCCTGAAATTTATAGGGGGGTCTGACATGAGGTCTGATGTAAAATATTTTTTCTTATTTTCCTACTCTAAAATCTGGGGTGCGTTTTATCATCGGGAGCATCTTTTAAAGTAAAAAATACGTTACCTGTGGATATGCTGGGTATATCCTAGGTTTATATTTCAAAGAATTTTATTGAAAGGGAATTTTCAAGCATTACAGATCATAAAAAGGTCTCGATTGGTATACAATAAGGAAACCAGGAGGTCGCATGTAATGTAAAATACTGTACCAGAGCAATGACACGTGTTCAGTAGAAATGTTCAATATATGAAAAAATAAGTATTTGGTCTCCTACAAACAGGAAGATTTCTGTCTCTCACAGACCTGTAACTTCTTCTGTAAGAGGCTCCTCTGTCCTCCACTCATTACCTGTAGTAATGGCTCCTGTTTGTTATCAGTATAAAAGACACCTGTCCACAACCTCAAACAGTCACACTCCAAACTCCACTATGGTGAAGACCAAAGAGCTGTGGAAGGACACCAGAAACAAAGACCTGCACCAGGCTGGGAAGACTGAACCTGCAATAGGCAAGCAGCTTGGTGTGAAGAAATCAACTGTGGGAGCAATAATACAAGACCACTGATAATCTCCCTCCATCAGGGGCTCCACGCAAGATCTCACCCCGTGGGGTCAAAATGATCACAAGAACCACACAGGGAGACCTAGTGAATGACCTGCAGAAAGCTGGGACCAACGTAACAAAGGCTACCGTCAGTAACACACTACACCGCCAGGGACTCAGATCCTGCAGTGCCAGACGTGTCCCCCTGCTTAAGCCAGTACATATCCGGGCCCGTCTGAAGTTTGCTAGAGAGCATTTGGATGTTCCAGAAAAGTATTGGGAGAATGTCATATGGTCAGATGAAACCAAAGTAGAACTGTTTGGTAGAAACACAACTCGTCGTGTTTGGAGGAGAGTGAATGCTGAGTTGCATCCAAAGAACACCAGACCTACTGTGAAGCATGGGGGGGCAACATCATGCTTTGGGGCTGTTTCTCTGCAAAGGGACCAGGACGACTGATCCGTGTACATGAAAGAATGAATGGGGCCATTGGGAGATTTTGAGTGCAAACCTCCTTCCATCAGCGAGGGCATTGAAGATGAAACGTGGCTGGGTCTTTCAGCATGACAATGATCCCAAGCACACCGCCAGGGCAACGCAGGAGTGACTTCATAAGAAGCATTTCAAGGTCCTGGAGTGGCCTAGCCAGTCTCCAGATCTCAACCCCATAAAAAACTTTTGGAGGGAGTTGAAAGTCTGTGTTGCCCAGCGACAGCCCCAAAACATCAGTGCTCTAGAGGAGATCTGCATGGAGGAATGGGCCAACATACCACAACAGTGTGTGCCAACCTTGTGAAGACAGGAAACGTCTGACCTCTGTCACTGCCAACAAAGGAGATAGAACAAAGTATTGAGAGGAACTTTTCTTATTGACCAAATACTTATTTTCCACCATAATTTGCAAATAAATTCTTTAAAAATCAGACAATGTGATTTTCTGGATTTCTCATGTTGTCTCTCATAGTTGAGGTCTACCTATGATGTCAGTTACAGGCCGATCTCATCTTTATAAGTGGGAGAACTTGTACAATTGGTGGCTGACTAAATACTTTTTTCCCCACGGTATGTTCTATGTATATGCTGGGTTTCCGCTGAGTTTATATTGTGTATATTCTGGGTACATGCCCAGTATATGCTATGTATACACTGTATATGCGGTGTATCTGCTGAGTTTTTGCTGTGTACATGTGGTTTATATGCTGGGTATATACTGTGTATATGTGGGTTATATACTGGGTATATACTGTGTATATGTGGGTTATATGCTGGGCACATTCTGGGTATATACTGTGTATATGCTGGGTATATACTGTGTATATGTCGGTTATATGCTGGGCATATTCTGGGTATATACTGTGTATATGCTGGGTATATACTGTGTATATGTCGGTTATATGCTGGGCACATTCTGGGTATATACTGTGTATATGCTGGGTATATACTGTGTATATGTCGGTTATATGCTGGGCACATTCTGGGTATATACTGTGTATATGTGGGTTATATGCTGGGTATATACTGTGTATATGTGGGTTATATGCTGGGTATATACTGTGTATATGTGGGTTATATGCTGGGCACATTCTGGGTATATACTGTGTATATGTCGGTTATATGCTGGGCACATTCTGGGTATATACTGTGTATATGCTGGGTATATACTGTGTATATGTCGCTTATATGCTGGGCACATTCTGGGTATATACTGTGTGTATGTGGGTTATATGCTGGGTATATACTGTGTATATGTGGGTTATATGCTGGGTATATACTGTGTATATGTGGGTTATATGCTGGGTATATACTGTGTATATGTGGGTTATATGCTGGGTATATACTGTGTATATGTGGGTTATATGCTGGGCACATTCTGGGTATATACTGTGTATATGCTGGGTATATACTGTGTATATGTCAGTTATATGCTGGGCACATTCTGGGTATATACTGTGTATATGTGGGTTATATGCTGGGTATATACTGTGTATATGTGGGTTATATGCTGGGCACATTCTGGGTATATACTGTGTATATGTGGGTTATATGCTGGGTATATACTGTGTATATGTCAGTTATATGCTGGGCACATTCTGGGTATATACTGTGTATATACTGTGTATATGTCGGATATATCTTGGGTACATGCTGTGCCGCTCTGTGGTCGTTTGGTTGGGATTAGCAGTTATATAATCACATTTTTCATGAAACCTGTCTGTGTTTTTCATGCTGCCCTCGGTAATCTCTTCAGCCGGCCGTCCTCAGGGGGCACATATATAGTATCCTACCAGGGTGATATATGCATGGCTTGTAATACAACCCCCAGCATCATCCTCAGTGTAATGTATACAGATGGAGCAGAGCTGAGGTTGTCCCAACTGATCAGTGGAGGTCCCGGTGCTGGGGCCCTGGACGGTCACTAGAGCTGGGGCCTGTATTCCCAGTTTCAGTGGAGCGGCAGCCGTGCCTTCAGCTGGATGGGGCTGCAGGAAATTGATTAGAGTTTTGATGTCGCACATTGGGGCAGGTTTATTATGCGATGGTCTAAGGATGCGCCATATTCACCGCGGTGGCTCTTGATGGACACAGGGCTCTGCCCTCACTGTATGTGGCCCCTATAGAAGGTATTCCATAGGTGACCCCAGTGCTACGGCTCCATTACAGTCTACAGCGCCCGCATGTCACCAGCCTGACAGCTCGGTCTAGAATGGGATTTCCAGCACACGTCAATAACACACGGATGTACTGGTCTGACGTCACGCAGAGCGATCATCCTGCCGGCAGCAGAGCATAATTACAGGAGACGCAAAAGAACGTGGTGTCCGGCCCTCCTGGCACTAAAGGGATTTAGTTCTTCTGCAGCCTCCGGCAGATAACAGAGAGCCGCAGAGCACACGGCGCACAGGGCCTTCATCAGAACTATCTACAAAGGCGGACATCCCCTTTAAGCTATCCATAAACATTACAGTCCAGAAGCTTACCGATGAGGAGTCCCCAACATACAGGACTGTATTGGCCACAGAAGATGGTTGGTATGTAGACGGCATCCTCCACCATCACTGGTGCCGCTCCTCTGAACGAGCTGTCACTCAGTTGCCTCCAGTAATGGCAAAAAAATGTCCAATGCAACCCCTGGGATGGCCGTCACCGCAGGACCACGTCAGCGTTTTATTCATTGCTGAATATATAGTGAGAAGATCAGGATCAGGGCAGGTCTCCTATATTCCATACAATGAGGAGATCAGGGTCCGGGGTTGGACCTCAGAGGATACAGTATACTATACAATGAGGAGATCAGGGTCCGGGGTTGGACCTCTGAGGATACAGTATACTATACAATGAGGAGATCAGGGTCCGGGGTTGGACCTCTGAGGATACAATATATCATACAATGAGGAGATCCACACAGGACAGACCTTGTGGTCTTCAATATACCCTACAATACGGAGATTAGGACCAGGGGACAGACCTCAGGGTCAACAATATACCGTACAATGAGGAGATCAGGGTCCGGGGTTGGACCTCTGAGGATACAGTATACTATACAATGAGGAGATCAGGGTCCGGGGTTGGACCTCTGAGGATACAATATACCATACAATGAGGAGATCCACACAGGACAGACCTTGTGGTCTTCAATATACCCTATAATGAGGAGATCAGGACCAGGGAAGACCTCAGGGTCTACAATATACAATGAGGAGATCCAGACAGGACAGACCTCAGGGTCTACAATATACCCTACAATGAGGAGATCAGGACCAGGGAAGTCCTCAGGGTCTACAATATACCATACAATAAGGAGATCAGGACCAGGGAAGACCTCTGGGTCTACAATATACCCTACAATGAGGAGATCCAAACAGGACAGACCTTGAGGTCTACAATATACCCTACAATGAGGAGATCCAGACAGGACAGACCTCAGGGTCTACAATATACCCTACAATGAGGAGATCAGGACCAGGGAAGACCTCCGGGTCTACAATATACCATACAATAAGGAGATCAGGACCAGGGAAGACCTCAGGGTCTACAATATACCCTACAATGAGGAGATCCAGACAGTACAGACCTCAGGGTCTACAATATACCATACAATGAGGAGATCGGGACCAGGGAAGACCTCAGGGTCTACAATATACCGTACAATGAGGAGATCAGGACCAGGGAAAACCTTAGGGTGTACAATATATCCTACAATGAGGAGATCAGGACCAGGGAAGACCTTAGGGTCTACAATATACCCTACAATGAGGAGATCCAGACAGTACAGACCTCAGGGTCTACAATATACCATACAATGAGGAGATCAGGACCAGGGAAAACCTCAGGGTCTACAATATACCATACAATAAGGAGATCAGGACCAGGGAAGACCTCAGGGTCTACAATATACCGTACAATGAGGAGATCAGTACCAGGGCAGACCTGGGGGTCAACAATATTCCATACAATGAGGAGATCAGGACTGGGGACAGGCCCTGTGGTCTACAATATACTTTACAATGAGGGGATAAGGACTGGGCAAAGACCTCTGGGTCTACAATATACCATACAATGAGTATATAAAAAACGGGAACAGACCTCAGGGTCTACAATGAGGAGATAAGGATCAAGCAGACCTCAGGGTGTACAATATTCTGTACAATGAGAAGATAAGGACCAGGGACAGATCCTGTGGCTACAATATTCCGTACAATGAGGAGATCAGGACCAGGTAAGACCTTGGGGTCTACAATATACCGTACAATGAGGAGATCAGGACCAGGGAAGACCTCAGGGTCTACAATATACCATACAATGAGGAGATAAGGACCGGGAACAGACCTCAGGGTATACAATATACCATAGAATGAGGAGATACGGACCGGGCAAAGACCTCAGGGTCTACAATAAGGAGATAAGGACCGGGAACAGACCTCAGGGTCTACAATATACCATATATTGAGGAGATCAGGACCAGGGAAGACCTCAGGGTCTACAATATTCCGTACAATGAGGAGATCAGGACCAGGGAAGACCTCAGGGTCTACAATATACCATACAATGAGGAGATCAGGACCAGGGAAGACCTCAGGGTCTACAATATACCATACAATGAGGAGATAAGGACCGGGAACAGACCTCAGGGTATACAATATATCGTAAAATGAGATAAGGACCGGGAACAGACCTCAGGTTCTACAATATACCGTACAATGAGGGAATCGGGACCAGGGAAGACTTCAGGGTCTACAATATAACATACAATGAGGAGATCAGGACCAGGGAAGACCTCAGGGTCTACAATATACCATACAATGAGGAGATAAGAACTGTGAACAGACCTCAAGGTCTACAATATAAAGTAGAATGAGGAGATAAGGATCGGGCAAAGACCTCAGGGTCTACAATGAGGAGATAAGGATCGGGAACAGACCTCAGGGTCTACAATATACTGTAAAGTTAGGAGATCAGGACCGGGCAGACCTGGAGGTCAACAATATTCCATACAATGAGGAGATCAGGACCAGGACAGACCTCAGGGTCTACAATATACCGTACAATGAGGAGATCAGGACCAGGGAAGACCTCAGGGTCTACAATATAGCATACAATGAGGATATCAGGACCGGGAACAGACCTCAGGGTCTACAATATACCGTACAATGAGGAGATCAGGACCAGGTACAGACCTCAGGGTCTACAATATACCGTACAATGAGGAGATCAGGACCAGGGAAGACCTCAGGGTCTACAATATTCCATACAATGAGGAGATCCGGACCAGGGAAGACCTTAGGGTCTGCAATATACCATACAATGAGGAGATCCGGACCAGGGAAGACCTTAGGGTCTACAATATACCATACAATGAAGAGATAAGGACCGGGAACAGACCTCAGTGTCTACAATATACCGTACAATGAGGAGATCAGGACCAGGGAAGACCTCAGGGTCTACAATATACTGTACAATGAGGAGATCAGGACCGGACAGACCTTGGGGTCTACGATATACCATACAATGAGGAGATCAGGACCTGGGAAGACCTCAGGGTCTACAATATACTGTACAATGAGGAGATCAGGACCGGACAGACCTTGGGGTCTACGATATACCATACAATGAGGAGATCAGGACCGGACAGACCTTGGGGTCTACAATATACCATACAATGAGGAGATCAGGACTGGGGACAGGCCCTGTGGTCTACAATATACTGTACAATGAGGGGATAAGGACTGGGCAAAGACCTCTGGGTCTACAATATACCATACAATGAGTATATAAAAAACGGGAACAGACCTCAGGGTCTACAATGAGGAGATAAGGATCAGGCAGACCTCAGGGTGTACAATATTCTGTACAATGAGAAGATAAGGACCAGGGACAGATCCTGTGGTCTACAATATACCGTACAATGAGGAGATCAGGACCAGGGAAGACCTCAGGGTCTACAATATACCATATATTGAGGAGATCAGGACCAGGGAAGACCTCAGGGTCTACAATATTCCGTACAATGAGGAGATCAGGACCAGGGAAGACCTTGGGGTCTACAATATACCGTACAATGAGGAGATCAGGACCAGGGAAGACCTCAGGGTCTACAATATACCATACAATGAGGAGATAAGGACCGGGAACAGACCTCAGGGTATACAATATATCGTAAAATGAGGAGATAAGGATCGGGAACAGACCTCAGGTTCTGTAATATATACTGTACAATGAGGGAATCGGGACCAGGGAAGACTTCAGGGTCTACAATATAACATACAATGAGGAGATCAGGACCAGGGAAGACCTCAGGGTCTACAATATACCATACAATGAGGAGATGAGAACTGTGAACAGACCTCAAGGTCTACAATATAGAGTAGAATGAGGAGATAAGGATCGGGCAAAGACCTCAGGGTCTACAATAAGGAGATAAGGATCGGGAACAGACCTCAGGGTCTACAATATACTGTAAAGTTAGGAGATCAGGACCGGGGCAGACCTGGAGGTCAACAATATTCCATACAATGAGGAGATCAGGACCAGGACAGACCTCAGGGTCTACAATATACCGTACAATGAGGAGATCAGGACCAGGGAAGACCTCAGGGTCCACAATATAGCATACAATGAGGATATCAGGACCGGGAACAGACCTCAGGAGCTACAATATATCGTACAATGAGGAGATCAGGACCAGGTACAGTCCTCAGGGTCTATAATATACCGTACAATGAGGAGATCAGGACCAGGGAAGACCTCAGGGTCTACAATATTCCATACAATGAGGAGATCCGGACCAGGGAAGACCTTAGGGTCTACAATATACCATACAATGAAGAGATAAGGACCGGGAACAGACCTCAGTGTCTACAATATACCGTACAATGAGGAGATCAGTACCAGGGAAGACCTCAGGGTCTACAATATACTGTACAATGAGGAGATCAGGACCGGACAGACCTTGGGGTCTACGATATACCATACAATGAGGAGATCAGGACCGGACAGACCTTGGGGTCTACAATATACCAAACAATGAGGAGATCAGGACTGGGGACAGGCCCTGTGGTCTACAATATACTGTACAATGAGGGGATAAGGACTGGGCAAAGACCTCTGGGTCTACAATATACCATACAATGAGTATATAAAAAACGGGAACAGACCTCAGGGTCTACAATGAGGAGATAAGGATCAGGCAGACCTCAGGGTGTACAATATTCTGTACAATGAGAAGATAAGGACCAGGGACAGATCCTGTGGTCTACAATATTCCGTACAATGAGGAGATCAGGACCAGGTAAGACCTTGGGGTCTACAATATACCGTACAATGAGGAGATCAGGACCAGGGAAGACCTCAGGGTCTACAATATACCATACAATGAGGAGATGAGAACTGTGAACAGACCTCAAGGTCTACAATATAGAGTAGAATGAGGAGATAAGGATCGGGCAAAGACCTCAGGGTCTACAATAAGGAGATAAGGATCGGGAACAGACCTCAGGGTCTACAATATACTGTAAAGTTAGGAGATCAGGACCGGGGCAGACCTGGAGGTCAACAATATTCCATACAATGAGGAGATCAGGACCAGGACAGACCTCAGGGTCTACAATATACCGTACAATGAGGAGATCAGGACCAGGGAAGACCTCAGGGTCCACAATATAGCATACAATGAGGATATCAGGACCGGGAACAGACCTCAGGAGCTACAATATATCGTACAATGAGGAGATCAGGACCAGGTACAGTCCTCAGGGTCTATAATATACCGTACAATGAGGAGATCAGGACCAGGGAAGACCTCAGGGTCTACAATATTCCATACAATGAGGAGATCCGGACCAGGGAAGACCTTAGGGTCTACAATATACCATACAATGAAGAGATAAGGACCGGGAACAGACCTCAGTGTCTACAATATACCGTACAATGAGGAGATCAGTACCAGAGAAGACCTCAGGGTCTACAATATACTGTACAATGAGGAGATCAGGACCGGACAGACCTTGGGGTCTACGATATACCATACAATGAGGAGATCAGGACCGGACAGACCTTGGGGTCTACAATATACCATACAATGAGGAGATCAGGACTGGGGACAGGCCTTGTGGTCTACAATATACTGTACAATGAGGGGATAAGAACTGGGCAAAGACCTCTGGGTCTACAATATACCATACAATGAGTATATAAAAAACGGGAACAGACCTCAGGGTCTACAATGAGGAGATAAGGATCAGGCAGACCTCAGGGTGTACAATATTCTGTACAATGAGAAGATAAGGACCAGGGACAGATCCTGTGGTCTACAATATTCCGTACAATGAGGAGATCAGGACCAGGTAAGACCTTGGGGTCTACAATATACCGTACAATGAGGAGATCAGGACCAGGGAAGACCTCAGGGTCTACAATATACCATACAATGAGGAGATACGAACCGGGCAAAGACCTCAGGGTCTACAATAAGGAGATAAGGACCGGGAACAGACCTCAGGGTCTACAATATACCATATATTGAGGAGATCAGGACCAGGGAAGACCTCAGGGTCTACAATATTCCGTACAATGAGGAGATCAGGACCAGGTAAGACCTTGGGGTCTACAATATACCGTACAATGAGGAGATCAGGACCAGGGAAGACCTCAGGGTCTACAATATACCATACAATGAGGAGATAAGGACCGGGAACAGACCTCAGGGTATACAATATATTGTAAAATGAGGAGATAAGGACCGGGAACAGACCTCAGGTTCTACAATATACCGTACAATGAGGGAATCGGGACCAGGGAAGACTTCAGGGTCTACAATATAACATACAATGAGGAGATCAAGACCAGGGAAGACCTCAGGGTCTACAATATACCATACAATGAGGAGATAAGAACTGTGAACAGACCTCAAGGTCTACAATATAGAGTAGAATGAGGAGATAAGGATCGGGCAAAGACCTCAGGGTCTACAATGAGGAGATAAGGATCGGGAACAGACCTCAGGGTCTACAATATACTGTAAAGTTAGGAGATCAGGACCGGGGCAGACCTGGAGGTCAACAATATTCCATACAATGAGGAGATCAGGACCAGGACAGACCTCAGGGTCTACAATATACCGTACAATGAGGAGATCAGGACCAGGGAAGACCTTAGGGTCTACAATATACCGTACAATGAGGAGATAAGGACCGGGAACAGACCTCAGGGTATACAATATATCGTAAAATGAGGAGATAAGGACCGGGAACAGACCTCAGGTTCTACAATATACCGTACAATGAGGGAATCGGGACCAGGGAAGACTTCAAGGTCTACAATATAACATACAATGAGGAGATCAGGACCAGGGAAGACCTCAGGGTCTACAATATAACATACAATGAGGAGATCAGGACCAGGGAAGACCTCAGGGTCTACAATATACCATACAATGAGGAGATGAGAACTGTGAACAGATCTCAAGGTCTACAATATAGAGTAGAATGAGGAGATAAGGATCGGGCAAAGACCTCAGGGTCTACAATAAGGAGATAAGGATCGGGAACAGACCTCAGGGTCTACAATATACTGTAAAGTTAGGAGATCAGGACCGGGGCAGACCTGGAGGTCAACAATATTCCATACAATGAGGAGATCAGGACCAGGACAGACCTCAGGGTCTACAATATACCGTACAATGAGGAGATCAGGACCAGGGAAGACCTCAGGGTCCACAATATAGCATACAATGAGGATATCAGGACCGGGAACAGACCTCAGGAGCTACAATATATCGTACAATGAGGAGATCAGGACCAGGTACAGTCCTCAGGGTCTATAATATACCGTACAATGAGGAGATCAGGACCAGGGAAGACCTCAGGGTCTACAATATTCCATACAATGAGGAGATCAGGACCAGGGAAGACCTTAGGGTCTACAATATACCATACAATGAAGAGATAAGGACCGGGAACAGACCTCAGTGTCTACAATATACCGTACAATGAGGAGATCAGTACCAGGGAAGACCTCAGGGTCTACAATATACTGTACAATGAGGAGATCAGGACCGGACAGACCTTGGGGTCTACGATATACCATACAATGAGGAGATCAGGACCGGACAGACCTTGGGGTCTACAATATACCATACAATGAGGAGATCAGGACTGGGGACAGGCCCTGTGGTCTACAATATACTGTACAATGAGGGGATAAGGACTGGGCAAAGACCTCTGGGTCTACAATATACCATACAATGAGTATATAAAAAACGGGAACAGACCTCAGGGTCTACAATGAGGAGATAAGGATCAGGCAGACCTCAGGGTGTACAATATTCTGTACAATGAGAAGATAAGGACCAGGGAAGACCTCAGGGTCTACAATATACCATACAATGAGGAGATACGAACCGGGCAAAGACCTCAGGGTCTACAATAAGGAGATAAGGACCGGGAACAGACCTCAGGGTCTACAATATACCATATATTGAGGAGATCAGGACCAGGGAAGACCTCAGGGTCTACAATATTCCGTACAATGAGGAGATCAGGACCAGGTAAGACCTTGGGGTCTACAATATACCGTACAATGAGGAGATCAGGACCAGGGAAGACCTCAGGGTCTACAATATACCATACAATGAGGAGATAAGGACCGGGAACAGACCTCAGGGTATACAATATATTGTAAAATGAGGAGATAAGGACCGGGAACAGACCTCAGGTTCTACAATATACCGTACAATGAGGGAATCGGGACCAGGGAAGACTTCAGGGTCTACAATATAACATACAATGAGGAGATCAAGACCAGGGAAGACCTCAGGGTCTACAATATACCATACAATGAGGAGATAAGAACTGTGAACAGACCTCAAGGTCTACAATATAGAGTAGAATGAGGAGATAAGGATCGGGCAAAGACCTCAGGGTCTACAATGAGGAGATAAGGATCGGGAACAGACCTCAGGGTCTACAATATACTGTAAAGTTAGGAGATCAGGACCGGGGCAGACCTGGAGGTCAACAATATTCCATACAATGAGGAGATCAGGACCAGGACAGACCTCAGGGTCTACAATATACCGTACAATGAGGAGATCAGGACCAGGGAAGACCTTAGGGTCTACAATATACCGTACAATGAGGAGATAAGGACCGGGAACAGACCTCAGGGTATACAATATATCGTAAAATGAGGAGATAAGGACCGGGAACAGACCTCAGGTTCTACAATATACCGTACAATGAGGGAATCGGGACCAGGGAAGACTTCAAGGTCTACAATATAACATACAATGAGGAGATCAGGACCAGGGAAGACCTCAGGGTCCACAATATACCATACAATGAGGAGATAAGAACTGTGAACAGACCTCAAGGTCTACTATATAGAGTAGAATGAGGAGATAAGGATCGGGCAAAGACCTCAGGGTCTACAATGAGGAGATAAGGATCGGGAACAGACCTAAGGGTCTACAATATACTGTAAAGTTAGGAGATCAGGACCGGGGCAGACCTGGAGGTCAACAATATTCCATACAATGAGGAGATCAGGACCAGGACAGACCTCAGGGTCTACAATATACCGTACAATGAGGAGATCAGGACTAGGGAAGACCTCAGGGTCCACAATATAGCATACAATGAGGATATCAGGACCGGGAACAGACCTCAGGGTCTACAATATACCGTACAACGAGGAGATCAGGACCAGGGAAGACCTCAGGGTCTACAATATTCCATACAATGAAGAGATAAGGACCGGGAACAGACCTCAGTGTCTACAATATACCGTACAATGAGGAGATCAGGACCAGGGAAGACCTCAGGGTCTACAATATACTGTACAATGAGGAGATCAGGACCGGACAGACCTTGGGGTCTACGATATACCATACAATGAGGAGATCAGGACCGGACAGACCTTGGGGTCTACAATATACCATACAATGAGGAGATCAGGACTGGGGACAGGCCCTGTGGTCTACAATATACTGTACAATGAGGGGATAAGGACCAGGGAAGACCTCAGGGTCTACAATATACCATACAATGAGGAGATAAGGACCGGGAACAGACCTCAGGGTATACAATATACCGTACAATGAGGAGATAAGGACCGGGAACAGACCTCAGGTTTTACAATATACCGTACAATGAGGGAATCGGGAACAGGGAAGACTTCAGGGTCTACAATATAATATACAATGAGGAGATCAGGACCAGGGAAGACCTCAAGGTCTACAATATACTGTACAATGAGGAGATAAGAACTGTGAACAGACCTCAAGGTCTACAATATAGAGTAGAATGAGGAGATAAGGATCGGGCATAGACCTCAGGGTCTACAATGAGGAGATAAGGATCGGGCAAAGACATCAGGGTATACAATGAGGAGATAAGGATCGGGAACAGACCTCAGGGTCTACAATGAGGAGATAAGGATCGGGAACAGACCTCAGGGTCTACAATATACTGTAAAGTTAGGAGATCAGGACCGGGCAGACCTGGAGGTCAACAATATTCCATACAATGAGGAGATCAGGGCCAGGACAGACCTCAGGGTCTACAATATACTATACAATGAGTAGATCAGGACATGGGAAGACCTCAGGGTCTACAATATAGCATACAATGAGGATATCAGATCCGGGAACAGACCTCAGGGTCTACAATATACCGTACAATGAGGAGATCAGGACCAGGTACAGACCTCAGGGTCTACAATATACTGTACAATGAGGAGATCAAGACCAGGGAAGACCTCAGGGTCTACAATATTCCATACAATGAGGAGATCCGGACCAGGGAAGACCTTAGGGTCTACAATATACCATACAATGAGGAGATCCGGACCAGGGAAGACCTTAGGGTCTACAATATACCGTACAATGAAGAGATAAGGACCGGGAACAGACCTCAGTGTCTACAATATACCGTACAATGAGGAGATCAGGACCAGGGAAGACCTCAGGGTCTACAATATACTGTACAATGAGGAGATCAGGACCGGACAGACCTTGGGGTCTACAATATACCATACAATGATGAGATCAGGACCGGACAGACCTTGGGGTCTACAATATACCATACAATGAGTAGATAAGTCTACAATAGAGCGTATGATGAGGAGATAATTCTACAATATACTGTACAATGAGGAGATAAGGACCAGGGAAGACATCGGGGTCTACAATATACTGTACAATGTGAAGATAAGTCTACAATAGAGCGTATGATGAGGAGATAATTCTACAATATACCGTACAATGAGGAGATAAGGACCGGGAACAGACCTCAGGGTCAACAATATACCGTAGAATGAGGAGATCCGGACCAGGGAAGACCTCAGGGTCTACAATATACCGTACAATGAGGAGATAAGTCTACAATAGACCGTACAATGAGGAGATAAGTCTACAATAGACCATATTATGACCAGGTCGAATCTCAGGGTCTCCAATTTACAATTAATGGTTGAGAGTAGGGAGAATAAGTGGTTGCCAATGCCAGAGAGGAGGGACGCGGTGTCCCCCTGGGGAGCAGACCTAATTCCTTCACAAATCTGTCTGAAACACTCTGCTTTAAGGTGACAAAAATCTCTGCCAAAATAGCATCTCCCGTCGGGGGTAGACAGAAATACTCTGCTGAGCGCAGTGATTAACCCTTCACTCCGCAGCTAGCGCTCACTACACGTGGATAGTTGCAGGCGGCTTTACTGAAGGCTGCCGATCCAACAAAGCTGCACGCAGTGAGAGGAGCTCTGCTCATGAAGAGGTTAATGCAGCCAGGTTATATAATCGAAGACCAGGGTGCAAGATGAGGACCTGGAATCATCCCCCCCCCCTGCTGCTGCAGGCAGGGGGCACTCTCAGTGTATTGCAGCCTCCACCATGCTGTGTTGTCTTCAGGCTGGGATTTTGATTGCAAGCTCTGCAGATCAGTTCAGACCCCTGTGAGCACATGACAGAATCCATGGCTGGCATCTTACCTTGGTATTGTGGGTCTGGTGCTGGAGAATGGCACTGTCTGGTACCCTGCAGCAGGCGCAGCTCACACACAGATCAGGAGGATGCTGTATTCTCCATGTGTTCTTCACTTAAAGCCCCCCTGTGAAACTTACAGCTTCAAACTGACATGTGGACCCTCCCACACATGGAGGGGGGTGATGGGCTCTGATGACATCACAAGAAAACTTTAGGCACCTCCCATGTTTGTTCTCCTGCACGCTCTGTGATGGAGGCACTGACTTATCACTCGATATAGAAATCCCTAAATCCCTGCTCCGTGTATAAAAGCCCATTTTAGAATTTCTCAGATAAAAGGGATTCTCTGTATAACCGTCCATAGAACTGCATCTACTGTGTGAGTATGATGGGGGTTGTTATATATATGTCTGTGTCAACACTACAGAGAGTAGAGGTGCAGGGCTGAGAGTAGGGGTGCAGGGCAGAGAGTAGAGGTGCAGGGCTGAGAGTAGGGGTGCAGAGCTGAGAGTAAGGGGTGCAGGGCTGAGAGTAAGGGTGCAGGGCTGAGAGTAGAGGTGCAGGGCAGAGTATAGAGGTGTAGGGGTGCAGGGCTGAGACTAGGGTGCAGGGCTGAGACTAGGGGTGCAGGCTGAGAGTAGAGGTGGCAGGGTTGAGAGTAAGGTGCAGGGTTGAGAGTAGAGGTGCAGGGCTGAGAGTAGGGGTGGCAGGCTGAGATTAGAGGTGCAGGGCTGAGAGTAGAGGTGCAGGGCTGAGATTAGAGGTGCAGGGCTGAGAGTAGAGGTGCAGGGCAAGAGAGTAAGGATGCAGAGCTGAGAGTAAGGTGCAGGGCTGAGAGTAGGGGTACAAGGCAGAGAGTAGGGGTGCAGGGCTTAAGAGTAAGGATGCAGAGCTGAGAGTAGGGGTGCAGGCTGAGAGTAGGGTACAAGGCAGAGAGTAAGGGTGCAGGGCTGAGGAGTAGAGGTGCAGGGCTGAGAGTAGGGGTGCAGGGTGAGAAGTAGAGGTTGCAGGGCTGAGAGTAGAGGTGCAAAGCTGAGAGTA
>ONZH01026723.1:0-71818 GCA_900303285.1 Rhinella marina
CACGCAGAACGCACAGTACAGGTGCCAAATAAAATGCCTTTTTTTATATTTCTAGGTACACAGCCGTGTACTAACAGGTCAGACGGTGTGTATTAACACCACGTATATACAAGATTTTTTGCAAGCACGCAGAACGCACAGTACAGGTGCCAATAAAAGGCCTTTTTTTAATATTTCTAGGTACACAGCCTTGTACTAAACAGGTCAGACGGTGTGTATTAACACCAGTATATACAGATTTTTACAAGCACGCAGAACGCACAGTACAGGTGCCAAATAAAATACCTTTTTTTTATATTTCTAGGTACACAGCCGTGTACTAACAGGTCAGACGGTGTGTATTAACACCACGTATATACAAGATTTTGCAAGCACGCAGAACGCACAGTACAGGTGCCAAATAAAATGCCTTTTTTTTATATTTCTAGGTACACAGCCGTGTACTAACAGGTCAGACGGTGTGTATTAACACCACGTATATACAAGATTTTGCAAGCACGCCAGAACGCACAGTACAGGTGCCAAATAAAAGGCCTTTTTTTATATTTCTAGGTACACAGCCGTTGTACTAACAGGTCAGACGTGTGGTATTAACACCACGTATATACAAGATTTTGCAAGCACGCAGAACGCACAGTACAGGTGCCAAATAAAAGGCCTTTTTTTATATTTCTAGGTACACAGCCGTGTACTAACAGGTCAGACGGTGTGTATTAACACCACGTATATACAAGATTTTTGCAAGCACGCAGAACGCACAGTACAGGTGCCAAATAAAATGCCTTTTTTTTTAATATTTCTAGGTACACAGCCGTGTACTAACAGGTCAGACGGTGTGTATTAACACCACGTATATAACAAGATTTTGCAAGCACGCAGAACGCACAGTACAGGGTGCCAAATAAAATGCCTTTTTTTATATTTCTAGGTACACAGCCGTGTACTAACAGGTCAGACGGTGTGTATTAACACCACCGATATATACAAGATTTTGCAAGCACGCAGAACGCACAGTACAGGTGCCAAATAAAAGGCCTTTTTAATATTTCTAGGTACACAGCCTTGTACTAACAGGTCAGACGGTGTGTATTAACACCACGTATATACAAGATTTTTACAAGCACGCAGAACGCACAGTACAGGTGCCAAATAAAATACCTTTTTTTTTATATTTCTAGGTACACAGCCGTGTACTAACAGGTCAGACGGTGTGTATTAACACCACGTATATACAAGATTTTTGCAAGCACGCAGAACGCACAGTACAGGTGCCAAATAAAATGCCCTTTTTTTTTTATATTTCTAGGTACACAGCCGTGTAATAACAGGTCAGACGGTGTGTATTAACACCACGTATATACAAGATTTTTGCAAGCACGCAGAACGCACAGTACAGGTGCCAAATAAATGCCTTTTTTTATATTCTAGGTACACAGCCGTGTACTAACAGGTCAGACGGTGTGTATTAACACCACGTATATACAAGATTTTTGCAAGCACGCAGAACGCACAGTTACAGGTGCCAAATAAAATGCCTTTTTTTTTATATTTCTAGGTACACAGCCATGTACTAACAGGTCAGACGGTGTGTATTAACCACCACGTATATACAAGATTTTTGCAAGCACGCAGAACGCACAGTACAGGTGCCAAATAAAATGCCTTTTTTTTAATATTTCTAGGTACACAGCCGTGTACTAACAGGTCAGACCGGTGTGTATTAACACCACGTATATAAAATAATTTTGCAAGCACGCAGAACGCACAGTACACGGTGCCAAATAAAATGCCTTTTTTTATATTTCTAGGTACACAGCCGTGTACTAACAGGTCAGCACGGTGTGTATTAACACCACATATATAAAATAATTTTGCAAAGCACGCAGAACGCACAGTACAGGTGCCAAATAAAATGCCTTTTTTTTTATATTTTAGGTACACAGCCGTGTACTTAACAGGTCAGACGGTGTGTATTAACACCACGTATATAAAATAATTTTGCAAGCACGCAGAACGCCACAGTACAGGTGCCAAATAAAAGGCCTTTTTTAATATTTCTAGTGTACACAGCCTTGTACTAAACAGGTCAGACGGTGTTATTAACACCACGTATATACAAGATTTTTACAAGCACGCAGAACGCCACAGTACAGGTGCCAAATAAAATACCTTTTTTTTTTAATTTCTAGGTACACAGCCGTGTACTAACAGGTCAGACGGTGTGTATTAACACCACGTATATACAAGATTTTTGCAAGCACGCAGAACGCACAGTACAGGTGCCAAATAAAATGCCTTTTTTTTAATATTTCTAGGTACACAGCCGTGTAATAACAGGTCAGACGGTGTGTATTAACACCACGTATATACAAGATTTTTGCAAGCACGCAGAACGCACAGTACAGGTGCCAAATAAAATGCCTTTTTTATATTTCTAGGTACACAGCCGGTGTACTAAACAGGTCAGACGGTGGTATTAACACCACGTATATACAAGATTTTTGCAAGCACGCAGAACGCACAGTACAGGGCAAAAGTGAAAATGCCCTTTTTTTATATTTCTAGGTACACAGCCAGTACTAACAGGTCAGACGGTGTGTATTAACACCACGTATAACAAGATTTTTGCAAGCACGCAGAGACGCACAGTACAGGTGCCAATAAAATGCTTTTTTTTAATATTTCTAGGTACACAGCCGTGTACTAACAGGTCAGACGGTGTGTATAACACCACGTATATAAAATAATTTTGCAAGCACGCAGAACGCACAGTACAGGGTGCCAAATAAAATGCCTTTTTTTTATATTTCTAGGTACACAGCCGTGTTACTAACAGGTCAGACGGTGGTGTATTAACACCACGTATATAAATAATTTTGCAAGCACGCAGAACGCCACAGTACAGGTGCAAATAAAAGGCCCTTTTTTTTTAATATTTCTAGGTACACAGCCTTGTACTAAACAGGTCAGACGGTGTGTATTAACACCACGTATATACAAGATTTTTGCAAGCACGCAGAACGCACAGTACAGGCTGCCAAATAAAATACCTTTTTTTTATATTTCTAGGTACACAGCCGTGTACTAACAGGTCAGACGGTGTGTATTAACACCACGTATATACAAGATTTTTGCAAGCACGCAGAACGCACAGTACAGGTGCCAAATAAAATACCTTTTTTTTATATTTCTAGGTACACAGCCGTGTACTAACAGGTCAGACGGTGTGTATTAACACCACGTATATACAAGATTTTTGCAAGCACGCAGAACGCACAGTACAGGTGCCAAATAAAATGCCTTTTTTTTAAAATATTTCTAGGTACACAGCCGTGTACTAACAGGTCAGACGGTGTGTATTAACACCACGTATATACAAGATTTTTGCAAGCATGCAGAACGCACAGTACAGGTGCCAAATAAAATGCCTTTTTTTTTATATTTCTAGGTACACAGCCGTGTACTAACAGGTCAGACGGTGTGTATTAACACCACGTATATACAAGATTTTTGCAAGCACGCAGAACGCACAGTACAGGTGCCAAATAAAATGCCTTTTTTTTTATATTTCTAGGTACACAGCCGTGTACTAACAGGTCAGACGGTGTGTATTAACACCACGTATATAAAATAATTTTGCAAGCACACAGAACGCACAGTACAGGTGCCAAATAAAATGCCTTTTTTTTAATATTTCTAGGTACACAGCCGTGTACTAACAGGTCAGACGGTGTGTATTAACACCACGTATATACAAGATTTTTGCAAGCACGCAGAACGCACAGTACAGGTGCCAAATAAAAGGCCTTTTTTTAATATTTCTAGGTACACAGCCTTGTACTAACAGGTCAGACGGTGTGTATTAACACCTCGTGTATACAAGATTTTTGCAAGCACGCAGAACGCACAGTATAGGTGCCAAATAAAATGCCTTTTTTTTATATTTCTAGGTACACAGCCGTGTTACTAACAGGTCAGACGCTGTGTATTAACACCACGTTATAAAATAATTTGCAAGCACACAGAACGCACAGTACAGTGCCAAATAAAATGCCTTTTTTTTATATTCTAGGTACACAAGCCGTTTGTACTAACAGGTCAGACGGTGTGTATTAACACCACGTATATAAAATAATTTGCAAGCACGCAGAACGCACAGTACAGATGCCAAATAAAAGGCCTTTTTTAATATTTCTAGGTACACAGCCTTGTACTAACAGGTCAGACGGTGTGTATTAACACCATGTATATACAAGATTTTTGCAAGCACGCAGATCCACAGTACAGGCTGCCAAAGTAAAATGGCCTTTTTTTTATATTTCTAGGGTACACAGCCGTGTACTAAACAGGTTCAGAACGGGTGTGTATTAACACCACGTATATACAAGATTTTTGCAAGCACGCAGAACGCACAGTTACAGGTGCCAAATAAAATGCCTTTTTTTAAAATATTTCTAGGTACACAGCCGTAGCCTGTACTAACAGGTCAGACGGTGGGTATTTACACCTGGTATACAAAAAGGGTATTGCAGGCACACAGAACCCAGAACACTAGAGCCAAAGAAACTGTATTTAAAAAAAAAAAATGTACACAGCCGTATACTGCCAGAAGATCAGATGGTGCATATACACACTAGGTATATAACAGGGTTTTGCAGCCAAAAAGAACGCAGAACAGTAGTGCCAAATATAGTTTTGGTATGTAGCAGAGCACCTAATACACCACTAATGCCTCTCTCTGTCCCTACTCCAGCAGCTATCCCTGAATACAGCAGCCGTTCTCTGCAGAGTGTATATGGTAGTAAAGCTATCACTGTACTGCACTATAGTAGCCCTGATAAGGGCTTTTAATCACGCTCCTGCCTGTCCAACAGCTAAAACCTATCTCTCCCTTCTCCAGCCTCTGTCCCTGACTAAGTTCACGCAGCATATGCGAACGAGCAGGAAGAGCTGAGTTTTTATGATTCGAGGTCACGTGGTTTTTCCAGCCAATCCATGTAGACGCCGTTTTCGCGCTGCCAGCGTGCTCCGCGGGCCTGTCATACCCCCCCCTGCATGGTGATTGGTGGAAAAAGAGCGCCAGGGAAGGTGGGAGGGGAAACGAATTCTAAGTGCGCCATCGCCGTTATACTCGATCGAAATCGGGTATGCCGAATAGCGTAGTATTCGATCGAATACCGGCTCGATCGAACACTACTCACTCATCTCTAGTCATAAGCACCTCTAGTTGAATCATCAACTACATGATAGACAACTAGTTCTGTCCTTAAATTGTAGGAAAAATGTTCTCTTGATCTTCCCCTTGATCTTAGAGATATTTCGAGGGAACAAAATCCAAATAATTATGACATTTTCTTCTTTAACTCTTACTTCTGTCAACATATTCTATAATCAACTTTCCATACATCTAATTTCCTTTATCCCTTAATGATTCCCTTAATAATAAACAACTTTGCAAAAGTTAAATGCTTCTCCCAATGCTACACGAATTTCTAAAAATTACAAAATATTATATAATTGCTACTTAAAAGTATTGTTCCATCTGGACATTTATAACATAGTCATTGAATATGTCATAACTGTTCAACAGGTGCAGGTAATATTTGTGCAACTTGCTCCTATCTGAAGAATGGGAATCTGCTGTGAATGAAGATTATGTCATACATTTTTGGAAGTCCGATAGAAGTGAATGGAGAGGACTTCGCACCTCTGCAGCTTCTGGAACTTCTGAAAAAAGCCAAGCCAATGTTCACTTATGTTTATTCCCTCTAGCAGTGAGTAATTAAATCCATATAAACATGACCTGATCTCCATATATGGTGGGGCCCCATGCTTTAGACAGCAGTAGGTCCCAGAAGAAAGACTTACATATATCAGACATTTGCGGCATATCCTATCACTATGCCATAAATGTCCTGATGGAAATATTCCTTTCATTGTCTCATCATTCCTATTTCATGCCATTATTGTGTACCTTAATAGCCCAAAGGAGTATAGCGTTTGCAGTTATCCCTGAGCTTAGTGTCGGAGTTGGTTCAAGCCACCTCTGCCACAAAGACGTCAGTGTTTTAAATGGCATAGGGTAGGCGTGAATCCTATTTTGTCTACTAAAATTTTGGCCTCCCCGATGGAAACCCGTTGTCTTATAGTCAATGTTGACCATCAGCGTATGGCTGATTGAGCACTTCCTTTATTTTTGTTGTTTGGTTCCAGAAGTATAAAGGTTTATGTGAATGAAACCATAGGTGACGTTATGTATATATTAGATCCATATCTAGACTTGTGATGACTGTTTGTGTTTATAGTATACACAACTTAGAACCTGCTGAATTTCCATGTCAAAACTTGACAGATCCATCTGGTTTCTATACAGTTCTCCAACTCAATACTATTGACATAATTTGCCATACTCAATCTTCGATACATTGCACCTTGTAAATATAGCAGATTGTGAGTGATACAATAAGTGAGACTGGTACAAATGTATATATGTCATCAGGAAGTAGATAAGAATTAGCATGTAAAGTCATACAACTTCCTCACATCTCCCAATGTCATCGTAGAATTCGATCTGAATATCAGTATAAATTTGATTCGCCTAGAAGCCGAAGTTCCTTGTGCTTCATGTCAGTGAATTGATTTAACCTGAAATAGTGTAAATAACAAGAAAATCCATACTTACCTCCTCCATTTGCTCGCTCCAGCCAGCCGCCATCTTGATTGAAGATCTCGTCCGAAATCCTGTACGTGGTGACATATGATGTATATTACAAAAATAGTCAGTATCACTACTCATACAATAAAAAAAAGACAGTTTAAGGATACATTCACAAGTCAATCCACAGCAGAAATCCAGAACTGAATTTTAAATGTTTAACTTGAATTGGATAGTATAGCCGCATTCGAATTAGCCCCTTTGTAAAACAGTATGGATTCCACTACAAAAAAAAATTCATTATCTTACGTTGATTATAACCAAAGTATGCAAGCACCCCATTGATCTGATTTGCCAGTGGACAGCTAGTTTAAATCCTGAAAGAACCCTCAATGTGTGAACATGGCCTTGGATGAGAAGAATTCTCGCTGCCTGGAGTTAGATCAAACTTTAGGTTGAATTAAATGACAAAACTCTATGCTCTAAGAGGGTCATTTATTAAGATTAGTGTTTTAAACGCTGGTCTTCATAACCCCTGTGCTAGTGGTGGATCCGCCAAAGTTATGAATAAGCGTTGGCCTCTACATAGCTTCTGCGCATCCGTGTATCGCCAGTATAAATGTAAGCTAGCTTCCTTGCTGGCTTAAATTTAGACCATTTTCTACGCCTAAAACAGGCGTACAAAATGATAAATGAGATGGGCCTGTACCCTTCCCTGCCCATGCCACACCCCTTTTTTTAGACCTAGGTGAGTGGGAAAATGTTGCAGAATATGCTACAGATATACATCAGAAAACTGGTGTATATCTGATAGTAAATTACTAAGTTCTTAAGATTTATGGACAGCCAATGTAGACAAAATGATTTTTTCATATGTTAGTGGCTAAAAAAAGTTTTAACATTCAATCGTCATTTGCCAGAAACACATGCTTGAGCTGTGTGTCCGGGATGCTGCTGCCTTTCCCTGCTTCAAGTGTACTTTCTTACCTATGTATGGCCTGCATAAGCTGCCCTCCTTGGATCCTGTATACTCTGTCCATATACATTTACTGTATATAAGTTCCTACAGATATCTTTAACACCGAGGGAAGCTATGACAAACCGAAGCAGTGCTCTGACAGATCTGATTATTTCAGATTCAAAAGCACCAGCAGCTAGGTGAAGGACTTACACACACTGTGCAGAAGAAAAATTGGAGGAAATGTGTGGTGCGTCTTATAAAGCGAATACAATTGAGCGCTTCCATTATGAATAAGGTGCCAGGACCCTCCATCAGACCTCAGATTAGCCCACCCAGCCACATAAGGTTAAAATAAAAACCTCTCTTACCTCTCCTGCGCAGTGGCTCCGCTCCGGGTCCAGCGCTCCTCTTTCTTCTCTGGGCCGGCTCTGCACTGTCCTGACCGCGTACAGCCTCAGGACGTAGTGCACGCACTATGACCTGATGCTGCACGCAGTCAGGTGGCCAGAGAAGAAAGAGGAGCGCCGGACCCTGAGCCGTGGCACAGGATAGGTAAGAGAGGTTTTTCACTTTAACCTTATGTGGCTGGGTGGCTGGTTATTGTATTCGGGCACATTCTGCTGATCTGAGGTCTGATGGGGGCACATTCTGCTGATCTGAGGTCTGATGGGGGCACACTCAGCTGATCTGAGGTCTGATGGGGGCACATTCTGCTGATCTGAGGTCTGATGGGGGCACATTCAGCTGATCTGAGGTCTGATGGGGCACATTCTGCTGATCTGAGGTCTGATGGGGGCATATTCTGCTGATCTGAGGTCTGATGGGGGCACAGTGGGCTGATATGGGGCCATAGTGGGCTGATCTGAGGTCTGATGGGGGTCTGACATGGAGGGCTGATGGGGTTCTGACATGAAGGGCTGATATGGGGGTCTGATGTGATGTCCTGAAATTTATGTGGGGTCTGATATGAGGTCTGATTGGCTGATGTGCTCTTTATTAGTCTATTCCACAGTGATGGTGTTACCCCCGGACGAAGGTACGCCAAAAGGCGCGTCAGGGTAACTCCATCCCTGGCCCTTTGCTTGGTTTTCATCTCATTTGGTGAGTGTTTGGCACATAATATTCTGGAGTTATTTTAGACCATATGAGCAGGGACAGCAGTCATTTATTATGATGTTTCTTCCCCTGGGGACTTTGTTCATCAGTGTTATACCTGTGGTATTCAGCTATGTGTGACTATATATATACATACTTTGTGTTCAGCCACTGCGGTATTCCATTATTGGCATGGTTATTTATCACACATACCTGACCGCATATTAGTTGCCACTGTGACATTATACCCTTTATTATATGAGTGTATGGGACCTTGGTGGTATTTTTATATCACTGTTATATGCGACTGCTGTTCATTTCTCTACTGTTATATCAGTGTATTTATATGTGTGGGCCAGGGATGGGGTTTTTCTTTTGCACTGTTACCCTCCCTGTATAACATTGACTTTTTAACTTTTATATATGAGGAGATGTAATAAAGATTGTCATATTTTTGTAGTACATGAGTGGCTCCGTTTGTCTTTTTATAGACACTGTTTCTGTTATGGTTATTTGAGCCGTTTTATTGCAGGTGGTGTGGGGGTTATTGTTACCATTATAGAGATACACACGTCTCTTTGTCCCGCCATCTACTTTGCAGTGGGTTGATCATCATTCTTTTTCCTATAAAATAAAATAAGTAAAGCACCATCCTTCTATAGTATTGGTATGAGCTTTACTGATTTTATTTTATGTACTTTTTGCCTTTACTGCAATTGATACTCTGTCCCTCTCTTCTTCCCAATTTCCCGGCTCTTCAACTATATATAACTAGTCTAAATTCTATTGGTGCCTATTTACGGTACTTTTTTTGGTTGTGATCTCCACACACCATCTTTTTTTTATTCTTTACAAAAAAGCAGTCCATGTTATTATCTGATATTACTTCCCTTGTTAAAAAATATCTTAAAGAGATTTTTTCCATCTTTTGTCCACATCGATGTCTATGCCAGTAATACCATCAAGATTATTTTGTAGATGAGCGCAAGCTTTTAGTTCAGCTAAAAATGTATAAATTGAATTTATGGCAATATGTTTTAATTAAGTGCTAAGGGGCATCTGAGTCAGCTATTTACCCACTTAGGTATTTCTATAGAGAACAATGTTACTATTCTCATCATTGCTCCACTATAAAACATTATGCTTTAAAAGACTTAATCTCCACAGCAGTAAGTATGCTAATTGGAAGTGATTGTACTCAAAAGAGGTATTAAACATATCTATCCTCTTGTGATATACTGCAGTGTCTGCAATAGGAAACAGCTGCATTGTATGCTTAAGTATGAATTTTTCATATTGTAGGTCAATTTAAGAATTTTTAAAAAGTTATATATTCAGATGAGACAGAGAGGAAGTAAGGGAACTATATATGTAAAAGGTGGAATTGTGTAGAGATAAAATTACCGATTCAGATTTTTCTTCTCTGTGGTTGTATGAAGAGGAGGAGCAGGTAGGCTATCTTTTTCCTTATACTTTGCATTATTTAACATCCTTAAATATACTTATGAATTGAATCTAGACACTTTTATATATTTCTAATATATTACATAAAAAAGGCATAGATTGGTCACAAAATGCAAGAATACTAAAAGAGAAATGGAAAAGGGATGGAAAGATTCAAAGGTTTATATGGTTTGTACAATTCCATTTTGTTAGTAGGGTCCCCTTATAGCAATCTAATCACAGGTGATCCTCTTGCCCATACCATCAGTGATCACCTGGAATCTCACGATGTTCTTGGCTTTAAGTGTTCCATATTCATATAGTACCACCACAGGAGAAATTCCTGGAGGTTCTGAAAGAGTAATGCCTATGTGAGAGGGATAGAAATACAATTTTCATACATCTTAGTGAATGCAGAGCATTTAATATGGGAGAACAATTACAAAAAAGGATCTTTCACTTTGGAGGACCATTATACAGAAATAAATCACAGAAAAAGAATATTAGTGCACAAAAATAGATGCAAACAATATATACCGTATAAATTAAGACCTCATTTTGATATGATAAAATCTGAGACTCTTAGCCAATATATTTTGATCAAAACACATCTGTGCCCACCTACCCAGCGTCACGCTCCTAGATATAGATGCCCAACGGCATAGGTAGGTTTAGCGTAGGACCTGCCTGACCTGAGACCACCGTGACGCTGGGTAGGTGGGCACAGATGTGTTTTGATCAAAATATATTGGCTAAGAGTCTCAGATTTTATCATATCAGAATGAGGTCTTAGTTTATACAGTATATATTGTTTGCATCTATTTTTGTGCACTAATATTCTTTTTCTGTGATTTATTTTTATATATGTAGCCACTGACATCCGCAATCATTATTATCACATCATGCAGGATGTTTTTTATCCTTTTGTTTCTGTGAGTTTTGCTTAGTTTATAACATGTACTTGAGGGAGTGGCACCTTCAGGTGTGAATGCGCTCTTAGTTTATCTCGAGTAGCATTCTTGTGCACTTTTGCTCTTCCTATCAAACTGAGCGCCTTGATTGCGTGGTACATATAGGTGTGTTTGCTCCTCCTCTCATTGGTTGCTGTATGCACATAGAGGTCACTAGGAGCAACACACCTATATGTGCAGTGTCCACGCTCCTAGATATAGGTGCCCAACGGCATAGGTAGGTTTAGCGTAGGACCTGTCTGACCTGAGACCACCGTGATGCTGGGTAGGTGGGCACAGATGTGTTTTGATCAAAATATATTGGCTAAGAGTCTCAGATTTTATCATATCAGAATGAGGTCTTAGTTTATACGGTATATATTGTTTGCATCTATTTTTGTGCAGGAATATTCTTTTTCTGTGATTTATTTTGATATATGTAGCCACTGACATCCGCAATCATTATTATCACATCATGCAGGATGTTTTTTATCCTTTTGTTTCTGTGAGTTTTGCCATTATACACAAACCCCATTCATATCAATGAGCAGCTATAACGTCAAATACACCAACAAAGTATTTCAAAATGAGTTTTCTGAACCCCCTTTAATCACAATCTTACTTTGCATTGATCAAGAGCTGAAAGGTCACATATTTGGTCCCCCAGTCATTGGAGAGTAAGAAAGTACCCTCAATAGTGAATATATCAGTACAATGCTCGGACATTAGAAGACTCCTAAAAGAGAATCTGTCACTATCATCTTAGACTGTTATTTGCAGTAATACATAAGTAGACTTGCAAATAAGGAGTCCAGATCACTATTATTTATTTTCCAGAATCAATATAGATGAGATCTGCACACCCGTTGTCATAGGGTGCTCATAGAGGACAATAAGTCAATGTCAAATGAGAAAGGAACCTATGTCACACCGGTGATTTTTCAATTTGCTGTTATTTAATCCAGAGAAGGTGCATAGTTTACACTTTTATACTATTTAGGTCGTACGTCCAGTATTTACATATTTCAGATAGGCCGAATATACTCCCAACGTTTCGGTCTATGGTAGACCTTTGTCAAGGGATCTAAAAGAACATGAATATAGTATATACAAGTATATATAAGTATTATACTATCATAAAGTAACGATGGACCAAACAATGAGGAAGTCGGCGTCCGGTCACGTGAGCAGTCACGTGACGCGGTGCGCACGCGCATGCGCTATAGGTAAATTGAGGCCAGAAGGGCAAGGAGTAATGGGCAAAAGGCAATACTGTATTAGCTGGATATGGATGAAATTGCTGTGAAATGTCAATAATAAGAAAGGAACTTGATATGTGGAATGATTAGTGGTGTAATGAAGTCATACATAAAGAATATATGGGGAGAGATAAAAAAAGAGAGATAGTGAAATAGAGAAATAATGAAATAATAAAACAATTAACGAAAAACAAAAATAATTAAAAAAAATTAAAAGGGAAGAAATAGGGAGGGGGAAGGAAGGGGGAGAAAGGGTAAAGGGGTTGAGAATTGGGGGGCTAGGAGATCTCAACCTTGCTGGGATAAGGACATAATCCAATTTAATGTATCTGTAATCTCTTTTACACAATAATCCATCTGCAAGATTCTATCACTTCACAAACAGGGTCAATATAAACATTCACATAACTTAACCATCGAGGAACAAAGAGCTATACTCGAATTATGAGACACTAAAAACATTATCATCAAACCTGCTGACAAAGGGGGAGCCCTAGTTGTCATGGATAAGTCCTTGTACATCAACGAGATCACCAAACAACTCAGTGACACCTGTACTTATGCACCACTTACAAGAGACCCTTCTTCGCATATTGCCAACCAAATCAGAGTCACACTCCTACATTACCAACAATTAGGGACCATTGATGAGGACACTGCCACCTTCCTAACTAAACAACATCCAATTACACCAGTCTTTTACTTTCTCCCCAAAATTCACAAGAATCTCCATAACCCTCCCGGTAGACCAATCGTAGCCTCCACTGAGTGTATACTATCTCCTCTCTCAATCTACTTGGTCCGCATACTCACTCTGTTCATTAAAACCTCATGCTCCTTTCTCCTTGATACAAATGACAGTATCTCTAAACTTACTCAATGTGAACCAGATCCTGACTCTTTGCTCCTGACCATGGATGTGAACAGCCTCTATACATCTATAGAACACAACAAGGGCATTAGGGCTACAGCACGTCTCCTCACTACTAACTCCTCACTCACCTCACTACAGGAATTTTGCTTGACTTTACTTTCCATGGTTTTGCATGATAATTTCTTTCTCTTTGGTGATACATATTATGTACAGAAACAGGGAACCGCAATGGGGGCTAATGTAGCCCCCCCATATGCTAACGCATACATGATTTGCTTCGAAGAGGAACATGTGTACCCACACCCGTTATTCCAAGAACATGCCAAGATCTGGTTACGTTTTATAGACAACATATTCTGTCTTTGGAAAGGGCCTGTATCCAGTGCTCTCCATTTCCATTACTTGAATAACATATATTCAGAACTATCATTCACGATTCAAACAGATACCAAGTCTATCAGCTTTCTGGATACACTAATTCTTAAAGATACAACGGGCCACATTACATTTGATCTGCACAGCAAACCTACTGACAGAAACAGTCTTTTACATTTCACTAGTAATCATCCCAGAGCCACAAAACTGTCACTACCTTGTTCTCAAAAGACACGGGTAGAAAGAATTGTCTCAGATCACACCACACGCATCCAAAGAACAGAGGAGATGAACACTAAGTTCAAACAGAGAGGGTACCCTACACATTCTCTTCAAAGAGAACCCAAAAGCCCACGTGGAACATAAATGTCGACATCCAAATGGATACCTTGTATCCTCACATATCATCCACTTGCACCAAAGATTCAACAGGTTATCAGGAAACAATGGCATATACTTTCGCAAGCCTACCCAGAAGTTCAGGAATTCCATGTTCCACCATTAACCTGTTATAAGCGCACAAAGAATATCAGAGACCATCTTGTCCGGGCTGATATTGGACCACTTACCAGGATCCCTAGACAGAGATTTCTTAATACACCCAAATTCGGCACCTTTCCCTGTTTACATTGTGCACAATGTTCCAGTGTGATCAAAGGAGACATTATCACCCACCCACACTCCAGCAAAACATACTCCATCAAGGGATATTTCACCTGCGATTCATCTTTTGTAGTATATCTTATTAAATGTCCTTGCGGCCTGATTTACATAGGTGAAACCACACAGTACATAAGACATCGAATTTCCAAAAAAAAAAAAAATACACTATTAGGACCAATCAATTACTTCTACCAATTCCAGGACATTTCAAGGAACGCAATAATCCCATCTCTGCTTTCCGCTTCCAAGTTCTTGAACAGATTCAGACCCCACGAACGGGTGGAAATCGAACTTTATTATTGAAACAACGGGAGTCCTTTTGGATTCACTGTTTGGACACATTATTTCCAAAAGGTTTAACCCCTTCCCGACCGCCGCCGTACATGTACGGCGCGCGGGCGGTGCGGGGACATGACGCCCGCTCGCGGGTGCGGCGGGCGTCATGGCCGGCAAGTCTCTGCTGTTTCTAACAGCAGAGACTTGCCGCATCTTACCTCCGTCTGCGGAGACTTCCTGGGCCTTACTGATGCCGTGATCACACGTGATCACGGCATCAGGATGCATCTGAACCCGGAAGCCCACGCTTCCGGGTGGTGTACAGACGCCCCGATTGGCCAATCGGGGTGTCTGTACACCATATGAAAACTGTAATCCTCGCTGGTGAGGATTACAGTTTTCAAACTGCAATTCTTATTCTGGCCACTAGATGGCAGGCCAGGATAAGAAATGAGCAATTCATGGTTTTAACTGCATCTAGTAAATCCATGATTGCTCATAAAGAAAAAAAACAAAACACAATAGATCAGATGATATTTGAGCTTTAAAATAATCACAGAAAAATTTAAAAAAAATGTTAAAAAATATATAAAAAATAAAAAAGATATAAAAGTTCAAATCACCCCCCTTTCCGTATAAGTAAAAAATAAATACCTAAATAACAATAAATATAGACATCATGGGTATCACCGTGACCGAAAACGCCCGTACTTTTAAAATATAAAAAAAAAATTTCAATACGGCGAATTGTGTGGCGGAAAAAAGCGTCCAAATGGCGATTCGCAGTTTTTTGTCCCTTTTTTTTTCTAAAAAAAATTAAATAAAAAGTGATCAAAAAGTCATACACACCCCAGAATGGTATCAATAAAAACTTCAGACCGCCCCGCAAAAAATGAGCCCCCATACTGCTCTGTACACATAAATACCAAAAAGTTATAGGGGTCAAGATATGACAAGGAAAAAAAAAAAGGGCAACTTTCTAATTATTTTATCACCATCTAAACGCAGGAAAAACTATACATATTAGGTATTGCCGGATTCGTACTGACCAGTAGAATGAAAGTAACCGGTCAGTTTTAATGCACATCGAACGCTGTAAATAAGAAACCCGTAGAACTGTAGCGGAATAGCGGTTTTCTTGCAATTTCACCCCATTTGGAATTTTTTTCCCGCTTCCCACTACACCATATGTAATATTAAATGGTGGCGTTGGAAAGTACAACTTGTCCCGCAAAAAACAAGCCCTCATACAGCTATGTGAACAGAAAAATAAAACAGTTATGGCTGTTTGAAGGCAGGGAGCGCAAAACGAAAATGCAGAACCGAAAAAACCTCCGGTCGTGAAAGGGTTAAATAGAGAATGTGACTTCTTTTGCAATTTATAACTCTATTATACATGGACTAATTTTATTGTGTCAACCATATATGTACATTCATAACTGACATACTATTCTTTTTATTACAGATACGTTAAATTGGATTTTGTCCTTATCCCGTTAGACAGCAAGGGTGAGATCTCCTAGCCCCCCGATTCCCAACCCCTCCCCCTTTACCCTTTCTCCTATCTTCCTTCCCACTCCCCTCTTTCTTCCTTCCTCCCTTTTAAATTTTTATTTTTTTATTTTTGTTTTTCATTAATTGTTTTATTATTTCATTATTTCTCTATTTCACTATCTCTCTATTTTTATCTCTCCCCATATATTCTTTATGTATGACTTCATTACACCACTAATCATTCCACATATTAAGTTCCTTTCTTATTATTGACATTTCACAGCAATTTCATCCATATCCAGCTAATACAGTATTGCGCTTTTGCCCATTACTCCTTGCCCTTCTGGCCTCATTTTACCTATAGCACATGCGCATGCTCCCCGCGTCACGTGACTCCTCACATGACCGGACGCCGAATTCCTCATTTAGGGCGTGATGCGCCTGTAATGGTGATGACGTCCAGATCTCCTTCACACCTCATGGCCAAGGTAATTATCTCCTGCATACCCCTTTTTTGCATCTTCCTTTTTTCCTCTCTTACCCCAGGCCATACCTTTCTCTTCATCAGTCTTCACTCGTTTAAGATTCCCTCCTTGATCCATTGATGAACCTATCATTATATAACTAATCGTGTTGAGCGAGCATGTTTGGCCGAACTCGCTGTTCGGCCGAGCATGCCTACGCTCGGGTCCGCTCGGTGTTTGGCCAAACACCGAGTGTACTCGAGCGCAATGCTTGAGTCCCCTAGACGGATCCGTCATGACCCCAATGCAAGTCAATGGGGATGGATCCGTTTGGTGTCACACAATAGTAAACGGATCTATCCTCCATTCACTTTCAATTGAGTTAATTCCGGATCCGTCACCTATCACGTAATTTTTTTCATTCACCAGAAGGGGGCGCAATGTAATGAAGAGGCTCCACTGCTGAGGAGAAGAAGCCTGAGGAGGAGGAGGTAAGTGATCTATGTTTGTTTGGCTGGTGGCTGCCGGGGTAATAGATGTTGGGGTTAGTGCTGCCCATACCGGCAAGCACTAAGCCCAGTATTAGTAATCAGGGCCATCTGTAGATAGCCATGATTACTAAAACTGCAATGTTGTAAAAACACACACACTTATAAAATATTTTATTGAAATAAATACTCCCCCAGACCCCTGTTTGACCATTTTATTTAAAAAATAAAAAAGCTGGTCTGACGTAATCCACTGAATCAGACGTAGTCCTCTGCATTCACAATCCTGAAAAATAGAAAACAAACAAACAAACAAACACAGATCACTTACCTCCTCAGGCTTCTTCTTTGTAGTAATTCCTCCCATCCAGCAGGTGGTGCTGTGGTACAACTTACCACTCTGTGCACCGTCTAAGTAGTGTCTCTGTGTGTCTGTCTGTTTGTTTTGTTTTTTTTTTAAATTTTGGGCACTTGTGTAAACTATGTAACAACTGGTTAGAACGCTAAACAAAAATAACAAAACTTTTATTGGGTATCAATTAAAAGGTCTAGGTCATTACATATATAGACATGGATACAAGACTGCTTGATGTAAGCTATCCTAGCTAGGATAGTGGAGACTAATGGATATTCGCCTCCACTTATAGATCCCCTATAATAAGTTGTGCGGGTATATCCCAGCAAATGATAGCAGCTAGTCTTGCGGTATCGAGTCACAGTGATTATATCTGTTAACTCTACACCACACTAATAAGGATAAATCTCCCCTTTGTAATCGTAGGAGACCAAAAATGTCAGACTGGTGAGGTGGCCAGCAAGACTAATGGAGTGCTATATTGTGTTAGTTCATATAGGGCATATATTCCCAGCCTCAATTTGTCATGAGTGCTTCAAGTCAAGCACCACGCCTCTCTCCATGTAAAACTGGTAAGGTGGCCAGTAAACCTAATGGAGTGCGCTATTGCATCAATATATAAAAGGCACTTGTTGTTATCCCCATTGCACCGGTGCTACAATTAAGCACCTCACTCCTCAATAGTATACACTACTACCCCTGCTCATAATTGTCCCTGTTCAACGCGTTTCCATACAGCACTTATGCTGCATTTCATCAGGAACTGGACATATCTTAATTAGGAGAGAACAGATAGAGATACACGCCACATCTCAGCGTGACAGCGTGGTAGTGAATCGGCGCTGTGATGGCCATCACAGCGCCGATTCACTACCACGCTGTCACGCTGAGATGTGGCGTGTATCTCTATCTGTTCTCTCCTAATTAAGATATGTCCAGTTCCTGATGAAATGCAGCATAAGTGCTGTATGGAAACGCGTTGAACAGGGACAATTATGAGCAGGGGTAGTAGTGTATACTATTGAGGAGTGAGGTGCTTAATTGTAGCACCGGTGCAATGGGGATAACAACAAGTGCCTTTTATATATTGATGCAATAGCGCACTCCATTAGGTTTACTGGCCACCTTACCAGTTTTACATGGAGAGAGGCGTGGTGCTTGACTTGAAGCACTCATGACAAATTGAGGCTGGGAATATATGCCCTATATGAACTAACACAATATAGCACTCCATTAGTCTTGCTGGCCACCTCACCAGTCTGACATTTTTGGTCTCCTACGATTACAAAGGGGAGATTTATCCTTATTAGTGTGGTGTAGAGTTAACAGATATAATCACTGTGACTCGATACCGCAAGACTAGCTGCTATCATTTGCTGGGATATACCCGCACAACTTATTATAGGGGATCTATAAGTGGAGGCGAATATCCATTAGTCTCCACTATCCTAGCTAGGATAGCTTACATCAAGCAGTCTTGTATCCATGTCTATATATGTAATGACCTAGACCTTTTAATTGATACCCAATAAAAGTTTTGTTATTTTTGTTTAGCGTTCTAACCAGTTGTTACATAGTTATATAATAGGGACGCATACCATATACAATTGTCTATTAGTAATTATTCACTTGTGTAAACTAGGCACCCCCCGCTCGGACCTGGTTTACTCCCATAGAGTTCAATTATGCTCGGGTGCTCGGCCGAGCACTCGAGCACCCCTGAGTGCTCGACCAGAGCCCTCGAGCGTACGAGCATCGCGGTGCTCGATCATCACTAATAACTAATATATGATCCATAACCTCTTCCTTTGACTTTATCTCCATGATAACACTGTTTTGCCAAGGTTCAATTACTACTATGCTTACTAAGAATTTCATCATACTGGTTCATATAGTTTTTTATGTGATTTTCTTTATTTTCTCCTTCTACATTTTGTGCAAAATGTTTGGTCCATAGTCACTTTATGATAATATAATACTTATATATACTTATATATACTATATTCATGTTCTTTTAGATCCCTTGAAAAAGGTCTACCATAGACTGAAACGTTGGGAGTATATTCGGCCTATCTGAAATATGTAAATACTGGACGTACAATCTAAATGTATGAAAGTGTAAACTATGCACCTTTTCTGGATTAAATAAGAGCAAATTGAAAAATCACCGGTGTGCCATAGATTCCTTTCTCATTTTATTTTTTATTTTCCTACTGCTACCTATTTCTCAGCTATAAGCGTTTAAAGATTTGATAAAATACATAGTCAGAACTGCTATGCATACACACAGGAGTCCTCCCCATTATGTTAGCACAGCAAAACAGTCTGGACTGTGTTTTTCAATACTGTTTTGAGTGCTGACAGTGGAGTGAATGGGCCTGTAGGAAAATAAAAAATAATGGTAGATTCAGCTATCAATTTTCCTACATGGCCAACTACTGTACAAAATAGTTAAAGGGGTTGGCCACTTTCTGGTTATTGTCGACCAAGGTGTTTGTATGATGATTATATGGCACTTACTAATACATTCTTTGTCAAAATTCTGTGCTATTTTCTATATTTCATAAGTTATGCCCCCTTGTGCTGTCCATACAGAGGTCTTGTCCATAAAATGGCTGCTGATGGAAGGTCATGTGACCAGACAGATCACCTCCATGTGATGTCTTCTCTGTTTAAATACACTGCACTTGCACTAAACTCTTAACAGTGCAAGTGCAGATGGCAGATGTAGTGTATTTGAATCGAGGAAACATCACATCAAGGTAATTTGCCTGCTCACATGACCCTCCATCAGGAGTCATCTTATGGACAGGACCTCTTTGTGGACAGCAGAAAATACTTTGTAAACAAGGGAGCATACCTTATGAAATATCAAAAATGCCATAGTTTAGCAAAGACTATATTAGTAAGTGTCATATAATCAGGGGTGCACCTAGCTTTTCTGCTGCCTGAGACGACATCTGAAACGGCACCCCCGCCCCCAATGACAATTTCTTAACTTAACCCCTTTGGCACAATGAAAGTGCTCATTGCCCATGGCCCTTCCTTTGCCCCCCACTTGGCCCTAACTGGTGTTGCCTGAGGTGATCGACTCACCTGGCCTCATTGGTGGTGCACCCCTGCATATAATCATCTTACAAACACCTTTGTCAACAATAACCAGAAGGTGGCCAACCCCTTTAAGATGCGAGTTATCTTTTAAGATTATTTCAAGCCAATATAACCTAAAAGAATTTCTAATGTACTTGTATAGAGAATGTATATTAATTAGGAATCCTGAGCATTATGTTTTAGAAATACAGAACATTTGCGATCTGTGATTTGATCTAGTTCTTAAATCTCTACATTTATTTCTTATATTTAATCTAAAAAAAAATAGAATTATAAATTATTGAGTGAAAAACTTGGGACTTGCAGAAGAACGAAAGAATGATCTTCTGTAAAATATTTTTGTACATTGGATGATGAATAACATTTACCGCTGCAGCTATAAATAATAACAGATATATAGATATATCCATGAAGAGAAATAAAAAATTAAAAGTGCCCACTAGAGACGGAATTTCATCTGTCACTGACTTTGTTTGTGAGACTGTAATGCAAAATGACATTATATCTAAGAAAAAAACATCATTTTTGGACTCTATTTGCTCATTGCCCACTGACAGTGCTTCTTTCAGCTACAGTCGTAATTGAATACCAAGAACTTAAATGTTGATATCATTCTACCTATTTACAAATTTTTTTAAAGCAATAGACCTCGGAGTTGTGGTCGATCTATTCAAAGCAGAGTATGCACTATATGCCCCTGAATATATTATGGATGCTACATTGACCAATACATTAAATGAGTTGTCCGAGTTAAACAGAAACTCGAAGAATTGAATCCTTGCTGTTTCCAGTGCTGTGCTCTAAGCTTTCCTGCCAATGTTTGTTTTCCTAGCTGCAGTGGCGATGCCCCGAGTACTGTCCAGTGTTTGGCTGCACGAGAACCTTTGTACATAGAACTTATTTGCTGCCATTAGGAAGTTGATGCCAGTGGCAAGGAAGACCAGAGAGGAAATCTGGAAGTGGTAGGGGAGAAAAGGGGGGAGTATGGCAATTATTTTAGCGCATTTACAAAGGGCTTCATAACTTTTAATAAGCTCAACTCCTTTAACCCTTTCAGTACCGAGCCACTTTTCACCTTAAATCCCAGGCCGATTTTTGCAAATCTGACATGTGTCACTTTATGTGGTAATAATATGGAACGCTTTTACTTATCCAGGCCATTCTAAGACTGTTTTCTCGTCACATATTGTGCTTCACGATAGTAGTAAATTTGTGGCAAAACATTTCATTTTTATTTATTAAAAAATACCAAATTTAGCAAAAATTTGGAAACATTTGCAAATTTCAAAATTTCAATTTCTCTACTTTCAAAATACCTAGTAATACCTCCAAAAATAGTTATTATTTTACATTCCCCATATGTATACTTTATGTTGGCATCATTTTATAAATGTCATTTTACTTTTTTGGGACGTTAGAGGGCTTAGAAGTTTAGAAGCCATTTTTCACATTTTCAACAAAATTTCCAAAACCATTTTTTTAAGCACCAATTCAGATATAAAGTGATTTTGAGGGGTTACGTAATGGAAACCACCCATAAATGACCCCATTTTAGAAACTACACCCCTCAAATTATAAATAACTACTGTTACAAATTTTGTTAACCCTTGAGGTGTTCCACAAGAATTAATGGAAAATGGAGGTGAAATTTCAAAATTTCACTTTTTTGGTAGATTATTCATGTTAATAATCTTTTCTTGCAAAACAGCAAGGGTTAACAGCAAACTAAACCTCAATATACATTACTCTGATTTTGCAGTTTACAGAAATATCCCATATGTGGTGGTAAACGTCTCTATGGGTTTGTGGCAGTGGTCAGAAGGAAAGGAGCGCCATACGGATTTTAGAGGCAGATTTTGCTAGAATGGTTTTTAGGCACCATTTTGTAATTGAGAGACCCTGACGTACCCCTACGGTGAAAACCCTCAAAAAGTGACCCCATTTTGGAAACTACACCCTTCAAAGAATATATTAAGGGGGTACTGGCCACTTTGACCCCCTAAGCGTTTTATGGAATTTGGAAACACTTGGCTGTGAAAATGAAAAGTTTCATTTCTTCCAATAAAATGTTGCTTTAGCCCCAAATTTTTCATTTTCACAAGGGGTAACAGGAGAAAAGCACCCCATAATTTGTTACCCATTTTCTCCTGAATACGGCAACACCCCATATGTGGTGGTAAACTGCTGTGGGGGCACATGGCAGGACTCAGAACAGAAGGAGCGCCATATGGATTTTATAACACAGATTTTGATGAATTGGTTTGCGGGAGCCATTGATTTTTATTTTTTTGAGTTATTGTCTTATGTGGGGGCTCTTTTTTTGCGGGACAAGATGATGGTTTGATTAGTACCATTTTGGGGTAAATACGCCTTTTTGATCGTGTGGTATTACACTTTTTGTGAGGCAAGGTGAAAAAAATGGCTGTTATGGTATAGTTTTTTTTTTTAATTTTTTACAGCATTCGCCTGGTGGGGCCATCTCATGTAATATTTTTATAGAGCAGGTTGTTACGGACACGGTGATACCCAATATGTCTAACTTTTTTATTTTTGGAAATAAAAAAAACATTAGATTTAATTTTAAACAGAATAAAATATTTTTTTTTGTGTTGCCATTTTCAGAGAGCCATATTTTTTTTATTTTTCGGGCGATTGTCTCAGGTAGGGTATCATTTTTGTGGGACAAGATGATGGTTTGATTGGTACCATTTGGGGATAAATACGCCTTTTTGATCGCCTGCTAGTACACTTTTTGTGAGGCAAGAGGGGAAAAAATGTTTGTTTTGGCATAGTTTTTATTTTTTATTTTTTGCAGCATTCGCCTGGGGTGCCATTTCATGTAATATTTTTATAGAGCAGGTTGTTACGAACGCGGCGGTACCCAATATGTCTAACTTTTTTATTTTTGGAAAGTTTTACACATTAGATTTAGTATTGAACTGAATAAAATCTGTTTTTTTGAGTTACCATTTTCAGAGAGCCATATTTTTTTTTTTTCGGGCGATTGTCTCAGGTAGGGTATAATTTTTGCGGGACAAGTTGACAGTTTGATTGGTACCATTTTGGGATAAATACGCCTTTTTGATCGCCTGCTATTACACTTTTTGTAAGGGAAGGTGACCAAAAAATGTCTGTTTTGTTACGTTTTTTTTTACTGCGTTCACCTGGCGGGGTGGATGACGTGATATTTTGATAGAGCCGGTCGATACAGACGTGGCGATACCTAATATGTTTATCTTTCTTTTTTTTACCTTTTTTACAATTTTTTTTAGCGTTTTTTTTTTTTTTTTACTTGAAACTTTTTTTTTAGGAAACTTTATTTTTTAACTTTTTTTTTACTTCATTTAACTTTTGGGGGTCTGATCCCCTTTACAATGCAGTACAATACTTTTGTATTGTAATGCATTGGCTGTAAGTGTATTACTCAAAGTAATACACTTACAGCCTGCTTCCTGTGCGATACAGGGGGCAGGATCGCACAGGCACGCAGGGATAGCAGCCACGATGCCTAAGGAAGGCATCGGGCTGCTATCCGAGCCATCGGGTCCCCGTCACAGCAGCGCAGGGACCCGATGGCCCTCCGCTCGCCATCCTGAACTCCCACACACCACATGTGCCGCGGTCAGCGCTGACCGCGACACATGAAGGGTTAATGCGCCGGCATCGGTGTTTCTGAGGTGCCGGACCCCCGCCGCTGATCGTGTACGACTCTGGGACTTGTGTCCCAGCTTTTTGCGCCATACATGTACGGCGCTGGGAGTCTAAGGGTTAAAAAGGTCATCCCACAAATAATATTGCCCCTGAATAAATCAATACCAACATTATAAACAATACTTTGCATTGCACTTATTAACACATTGTTTATATCCCTAGATACTGCAGGATTAATATTAGAATAAAGCCACCTGTTGTTTCTATTTAACAGCCTTTATGTGACCATCTCAGCAATTGCAGTAATGCTATCTTTCTTGCTCACAAGGAGCAGAAAGAGAGGCAAGACTGAGCATGTGAATCCATGAGTGTCTAGTCCACCTCAGCACATTTATTGAGATGAACACAAAAAAAGGCGTTTCATTAGAAGCAGCAGGTTGTGCTATTGTTATGTTATTCCTGGAATATATGCATATATAGGCATCATTTTTGGATTATCTCACTTCAGCAAATAGCATGTATCATGTACAGAAAGTTAATACAAGGCACTTACTAATGTATTGATGTGATTGTCCATGTTGTCTCCTTTGCTGGCTGGATTAATTTTTCCATCACATTATACCCTGCTTGTTTCAAGGACTTACAACCACCCTGCAATCCAGCAGTGGTGGCTGTGCTTGCACACTATAAGAAAAGGGGTTGGCTTCTCTAGAGGCCAGGACCGCGGGAGTTCGCATAGATCAGCGTTCCTATAATGTTCAATTAGAATAAAAGACAGGGCTGTGGAGTTAGTTAGCCAAAATTTTGACTCCAACTCCGGCATTTTTTAACTCTCCGACTCTGGCTCTGACTCCTTCATCAATGGCCAATCATTTATTAGTAACACACTTACTGTAGTAGAATAGTAATATTGGACCTTTTAGATGGAACTTAAATTTATTTAAATACTATTTCTATGATGTTCTAAATTCTTGTAAGTAAATATGCAATGCACTATGCATTTATTAACTGGAAACACTTATAATTGTAAGAAATCTATTAATTTGTCCTCAGAAAAAGTTAGAAATGCTATATATATATGTCCTGGAAATGCAGAGAATCATGTGCAAGTCTAATTGGGAATAAAAGAAACATTTAAAAAGTGCAGCTGCTATATTCAGTGGTTGTCATGAAAGGGCCTTCTGGGAATAAATAACACAAGTGCCAACAGCTTGCCTGTGCTATGAAATAATTCATACTTACCTGTTATCCGCAGCTCTGGTCCTCCACACTGGCTCTTGTATGTCTACCACAATTTGTTTACTTCCTCTCTGACATGGGCATAATTATCTGCTCCACTGTAGCCAATGACTAAATTCAGTTGTAATGTATCCATAAGAGATACATTACCACTGAGCCAGCTTGCAGGACCAGATTGGCAGGGAATAGATAAGCATGATTCTTTCCATAGCAGATGCAGATTGTGGGCTCTTATGGAAAATTACTCATTCCCAGAAAACACCTTTAATCCTGTCTTCCTGTCCTGTCTAGCATTTCTGAGATGACTGTAGGCATGTCCAGTAGTGAACTTCTGTGTCACAGCTGAGACTAGTTATGGCCCTAAGAGGCGCTCAAGACTAGTGTTGAGCAAATCAAAAGTCAAACAAATCAATCTTTGATCCGAATGTCAGGATACATTCTATTCGCTACAAAGTTGAATTTCCTTGTGCTTCATGGTAATGAATCTATTTTTCCTGAAATGGCTTTAAAAAAAACCCCCAAAACATCCTTACCTTATCCATGTGCTTATGGAGAGGCCATGGCGGCCATCTCAGTTGAAGAAACCATGCAAGCTTTTATGTGGTTTCTTCAATCAAGATAGCATGATCGCTGTTTCCCATCATTGAGCCTGTTACATACAATGGAATGTGATTTGTGGCAAAGTAATTAATAATAAATTGAATTTCTCTGTGAAATCTGGCAAAACAGCCAAATTGAATTTTTGATAACTTAGCTTGTCTCTACTCTTGACCTCTGGAGGGAATTAAATATGACAAGGACCAATAGATCGCTGAAAGGAGCCAGGACATAAGACCAGAGGGGTGGGAATTGAGTGAGCTTTATGCCTTCATTAGGTACCACACACAAAGGGGCTAATTAAAAAGCGACCTAATCCTGGAAAAACCCTTTAAGGATTTAATGGTGGACATATGATTTAAATAATATGATAGCTATCAAGGTACTGCAGTTTTATCTGGAATATACAGTTCTGGGCACCAGTCAATACAAAGGATGCCCTGGAGCTAGAGAAGGTACAAAGAAGGGCAACTAAACTGATAAGGAGCATGGATGGTCTAAGTTATGAAGAAAGATTACAAGAATTTTGTGCACATTTATTTTTGAAAAGGCGTTTAAGGGGAGAAATTAATTTGTACTAATATAGGAATGATCCATAGAAAAATATGGTGAAAAGCTGTTCCATGTAAAAACGTAAATCGTTGAATACTCTACTTTAGGACGCGGTCACAGCAGGAAGCATGGACAGTTTTACAAAAAGGCACAAATTAATTTTTAAAATTAAATAACATTAATGCTCATAAAAATGTATAGTTCTGGGTCTCAATCCCCTTGCCAAAAATTAAATCCTCACATATTTCTTAGTTGAACATGATGGGCTTTTTTTAACTGTTCTAACTAGAAAGTATAACTATTGAAAATTATTATATATCTTTCTTCTTTTGTACATATTCAATATTTGTCATATACACTGTTTATATTTTGAATTGGATACTTCTATTATCTCTTCCAGAGACCATACTTTCCACAAATGTCCAAATGCCTCTTTGCTTTTGTTTCATCATCCAAACGTTTGAGGTTCCTGGGAGTTACCAAGTGCATTTCCATTCTATTAACCCCTTCACGCTATTTGACGTGTATACTCGTCATGGAACACTGCTATTTAGGGCTCCATGATGAGTATACACGTCATGGCATTAAACTGTGCTGAGACCCCTGGCTGTTACATACAGCCAGGGGTCTCAGCTAGCTGGCCCGAGACCAATGAGGGCGGTCCCGGGCCAGCGATCTCTCTGATTGGCTAGTCTGTACAGATTAGCCAATCACAGGATCCTAATGCCGGCTGAAAAGATCTGATCCCTGTAGTCCGAGACTGCGGGGATCAGATCCTCCAAAAAGTTTTTACAACATGCTGCTTGAGACCCCGACCCCCCTCCCTCCTTCCCCGTGTTATTTATTTCACACACCCAGCTTTTTGGTTACCTTGCCTAACAAAAATCATATGTACCCCAAAATAGTATCAATAACACTGTCACCTTATCCCTTCCTTTCCAAAATACGGACACTTTTTGGTTGTTTCTACTGTAGGGGTGCATCAGGTGGGCTTCAAATGGGACATGGTGTCTAAAAACCAGTCCAGCAAAATTTGCCCTCCAAAAACCATCTGGCGCACATTTTCTTCTGCTCCTTGCCGTTTGCCCATACAGTAGTTTACGACCATATGTGGGGTGTTTCTGTAAATTGAATAATAGTAATAGTTTTTTAGTTTTGTTTGGCTATTAACCCTTGATGTGTTTGGATTAAAATGGATTAAAATGGAAAATCTGCCAAAAAAGTGAAATTTAGAAATGTCATCTCCATTTTCGTTTAAATCATGTGGAATACATAAAGGGTTAACAACATTTGTAAAATCAGTTTTGAAAACCTTGAAGGGTGTAGTTTCTAAAATTGGGTCATTTATGGTGGTTTCTATTATGTAAACCCCACAAAGTGACTTCAGAACTGAACTGGTCCTTAAAAAAATGGAAAATTTCTTAAAAATTTTAAGAATTGCTTCTAAAATTCTAAGCCTTCTAACGTCCCCAAAAAATAAAATTACATCTACAAAATGATGGCAACATAAAGTAGACATATGGGAAATGTAAAGTAATAACTATTTTGTGAGGAATCACTATCCGCCTTAAAAGCAGAAAAATTCTAATTTTGAAAATTACAAATTTTTCAAAATTTTCTGTAAATTTAGGATATTTTAATAAATAAAGGTGATTTATATTGACTCAAATTTACCACTGTCATGAAGTACAATGTGTCACGAGAAAATAATCTCAGAACTGCTTGGATAAGTAAAAGTGTTCCAAAGCTATTACCACATAAAGTGACACATGACAGATTTTCAAAATTTGGCCTGGTCCTTAAAGTGAAAAATGTCATGAAGGGATTCAATCAAATCATATGTATTATTTTATTTTATTTTTTGTGACCCCTTATTTATTAGTTTTATCTGTTCTATTGAAAATGTTGACTAAAAAACTGGACATGGTAATGCTTCTTAGTATTAGTCGCATGCAAATATTGACTTCCCTTGGGTCATTGATATGGAAATACATATGGCACTTTGTGCTATATTTTTGGTGGCCATTTCCCAGAAGTCTAGATGTCGTTCGTCATTCTGCAAGGTACATGCAAATTTCTGCTTCTCATGAGCCACTACTTTAAAAGTACATATGTCAATGCGTAAAGCTATTCTCCAAACATCTGAGCGACTAAAGATGTTTTGCTAATTAATCTGTGCGCCTAATAAAAATTAATTATTAATCTTATTTCTGTACTGGAATTGCAATGCTGAGCATTTCACTGACGTATCTTATGGAAAGTGTACACATTCAATATAATACCATTTTGTTTATCATTTTATTCCGGCTGCCATGGAAACAAGTATAAAACAGTGAATGAAGAGTTTTTAGAACGGGGGCATAGCAAGTGTAAATAATAAATTAGTGGAATAAAAGCTTGCACAGAGAGAACCTTACCATATGACCTTATAAAAAGACATGCAGATGTTAGGAACTTTTTACTATTTTGCTGCAATGAAAAAAAATGTGATTGTAGTTAACATAATTATATCCAACAGGATTAATTTATAACTTCTAATCTCTAAGGCCACTGATAATATAGGAAAACAGCTAAACATGATGCCGTCATTGTTGATGTAAAAGTCATCATCTAGTGGCAGCTATAAAATATGCTTCCTATAGGTTCAACAAATGTGTTTGTTTGTACGGATGTAGATATCTATTATTCCATTTTTTCCTGCATCCGTAGTTTCTAGCACTTTCACAACTCTAGTTGTAAAAAAACACTTTACTTTTACGCATTGTAGCAAGTCAATATCATGTGATAATGTAACAATTGACAATCCTTCTTAACACATTGGGCATAAAGCCAATGGTAAGAGCACACTTAAAGGGAACCTGTCACCATGAAAATGCAGAATAATCTGCAGGCAGCATGTTATAGAGCAGGAGAAGCTGAGCAGATTAATATATAGTTTTATGGGAAAATATTCAGTATAACTTATAATTTACACATTTAAATACCTTGTTATTATAGGTCTTGACATCAAGGAGGCGGTCCTATCGTGATTGAAGCCTCCCCTCTATAACTGTGTATTTAGAGATAGTTGTCAATCACTGATAGGACCTACTCCTTAAAGGGGTTGTCCCGTTTCAGAGCTGTACTCAGAAATAAGCTTTTCTTCACTCATTTACCATGTCTGAGTGGAGCATCAGAGCATTTTTTTCTGGGCAAAGTCTTTTTTTTAACCTTTAACACCCTGTTTAACCTCTTTAACGTCAAAGCCTAAAATGAGCAGAAATTTAAACAAATGAAATATAAATTTTACTTAATCTTTTCCCATAAAACTATAGTATATATTAATCTGCTCATCTCCTTTTTCTCTGTAACATGCTGCCTACAGTTCAAACAGCATGTTCAATGTGATGGTTTCTGGGATTAACACAAAAGTAATTGTGAAAAAATAAAAAATAACTAATATTATCAAACTTTCTGCTGCTCCTACACCACTGCCCAGTGGTTCACATTGGTCTTTGTTTCCTTTGCTGCAGCATTAATGTGTCATACATCCATGTGACAGCTGCAGTCGATCACAGGACTCAGCAGTGACACTTGCATATATATCATGAGACGTTGAGGCTTGTAATAGGCTACAGTTGCCACAAGGTTGTAGCAAAGTAAATGACACACAGCAAGGATCACTGGAGCAGCAGTGTTGGAGTGTCGGAAAGGGATTATTGGGGAGTATAGGTTAGGTTACAGGTTTTTATTGCATCACATTTACTGCTTAGTATAAAACTCATACTTTTCCTACCATAATCTATAGTTTTATTAACCACTTTCCAGAGATTGATTTTCAGGGTTTCCTACATTAAGCACAGTCACAGAAAAAAAAGTGGTCTAAAATGGCAGAAAATGCTCAAAAACCCCAAATGCTATTGCGCATTTATGACCGGGGGAGCAAATCCTGCACATGTGGTCTGCTGCTGAACGTAATCCCCAGCAAAAATGCATACAATGGAGGATGCCTGCAGTGGACCACATGTACCACAACAACATCCTACACAGGATAACCAAGTGTACGGATGTGACAAACTATATAACAAAAATTCACAGAAAATGGTGCACAACAAAGGTAAATGCAATTGACAATATATGGCTAACCCTCACACTGATGTTAAAATGAGACTTTCGCCAATATATTCTTATATCAAGAACATTCCGGAGCATTTATACCTGGAGATGTGGCAACTCCAGGTTGAATGTGCCTTGATTTGACTAATGGGCAACATTTAGGTGCACCTTTGCAGCCTGGGTCACATGACGTCAGGGTTAAGAGGGACTCACAGCCTCCACCCCCCTCCCATCGTATGTGTGATTTCACACTGGAGGTAACTGAGAGCTGGTTGCTGTGTGTCGGACTTCATGCCTCTATCTGCAATTACCTATACCATAGTAGGGTGAGCATTAGGTCCCGTGCCACTTGAGATACCTTGACGGGTTGCTCGGGCTCCGGTATGTTCTTGATATAAGAATATATTGGCGAAAGTCTCATTTTAACATCAGTGTGAGGGTTAGCCATATATTGTCAATTGCATTCACCGTTGTAGTGCACCATTTTCCGTGAATTTTTTCTACATTAAGCCCTCAATTGCCCTAGGTAAACATGTGTATCTGCTGCCCATACTCAGTACAGTAAACAGGCAGAGGTCAGGTTATAGAGAGTCAGGATCCAGGAATCAGGTAGAAGTCGGTACACACACAGACAAAATGATTACAGCTCTTCTGCAGGCCCTAGCAAGCAAGTTAAACCAAAAGTAATCTAAAGGATTGCTCAGGCAAGGGGTGGAACAAACACCCTAGCATATATTAGAGAGCTAATGAGCTCATTAGTCAAACATCTGAACACAGAACAAAGGGGGGATTACCTTTGCTTTGTTGCAGGGTGAATTTTAATAAATACAATATATTTATTAATGATCTTGTAGAAAGCTTGCACAGTAAAATATCAATTTTTGCAGATGACACTAAACTGTGTAAAGTAATTAACACAGAGGAGGACAGTGCACTGCTACAGCAGGATCTGGATAGACTGGAGGCTTGGGCAGAAAAGTGGCAGATGAGGTTTAACACTGACAAATGTAAGGTTATGCATATGGGAAGGAATAATGCAAGTCACCAGTACATACTAAATGGTAAAGCATTGGGTAACTCTGACATGGAAAAGGACCTAGGAATTTTAGTGAACAGCAAACTAAGCTGCAGAAACCAGTGTCAGACAGCTGCTGCCAAGGCCAATAAGATAATGGGTTGCATCAAAAGAGGCATAGATGCCCGTGATGAGAACATAGTCCTGCCACTTTACAAATCATTAGTCAGACCACATATGGAGTACTGTGTACAGTTCTGGGCTCCTGTGAACAAGGCAGACATAGCAGAGCTGGAGAGGGTTCAGAGGAGGGCAACTAAAGTAATAACTGGAATGGGTGGACTACAGTACCCAGAAAGATTATCAAAATTAGGGTTATTCACTTTAGAAAAAAGACGACTGAGGGGAGATCTAATAACTATGTATAAATATATCAGAGGTCAGTACAGAGATCTCTCCCATGCTCTCTTTATCCCAAGGACAGTGACCATGACGAGGGGACATCCTCTGCGCCTGGAGGAAAGAAGGTTTGTACACAAACATAGAAGAGGATTCTTTACGGTAAGAGCAGTGAGACTATGGAACTCTCTGCCTGAGGAGGTGGTGATGGTAAGTTCACTAAAAGAGTTCAAGAAGGGCCTGGATGTATTTCTGGAGGGTAATAATATTACAGGTTATAGTTACTAGAGATGGGTCGTTGATCCAGGGAGTTATTCTGATTGCCTGACTGGAGTCGGGAAGGAATTTTTCCCCCTAAAGTGAGGAAAATTGGCTTCTACCTCACAGGGGTTTTTTTTTTTGCCTTCCCCTGGATCAACTTGTAGGAAAACAGGCTGAACTGGATGGACAGATGTCTTTTTTTGGCCTTACAAACTATGTTACTATGTTATTATGTTACAAACTAATACACACAGAAAGAAACCTAGCATCGGACATAATAATCCAGTCGCTGGCAGAATCTAGGTGAGTGATGTAGTGTCCAAATAGCTGGATAGCAGCTCACATAGAGTGTCACCATGACAAAGGAACAATATCAAGTTCTCTAACTCCCCTGCTTACTAGCTACAAAGGCTTAGAGGAAACATTGGGCCCAGGTATAATTTGTCCCTTTTCTACTAGATGGCAATAACCTGTGAAGGACTCCTATATTCTAAGAACATATTGTTATGAAACAAAGTGGTGGGATATTGGTCCAAGTTTCTTGGTAATTGGAAAACAGACCACTGATCCTTCTATTTTCAGTTATGACATATAACATCATAATTGGGGCCAATTTGGATATTAGCTATGGGGTCTTTCTATGTGTGACTTTTGGTCCTAAAAATAGAGTTATAATCTATATTGCTTTTATGTCTTTGATCGTTTATTGTGCATTAGTCTTCAAAATAAGGATTTTTGATAAATAATGCATACCATGGAGTTGGCTGTTTGTCTATGTATATATGATAGGTTTATTACTGCATTTTCTTACATGGAAGCAGCTGTGTTTTCAGCACGTACATCCCTGCACTGATGTTGCACCTGAGCTTCTGTAAATTAGCTTGGGTATAAACATATGTCTGAATTACTGTACATACCGTTTGACTCTAGTGTCACTGTAAACCATTTGACATTTATATTTTTATCCTGCTTTTTGTTGTCATTTGTCAAGAGCAGGAAAACTAATGTGACACGTGTATCCTATGAATGATTAGTTCTTCTATTCTATTTCTTTATTTGTCTTGTTCATGCAATTTTTAATCTTTTTTTGAGAAAAAGAGACAGATTGTTAAGCATTTGGAAAGTGACATGGAAATGTTATAAAATTCCAGTTGTATATTTTCCAAATAAGAAAACTATCTTTTACCCTCGTGTCTGTGTCTTTGAATATATAATGTTCTGGGCAGTACCAATTGTTTAAAATTTTTAAAAATGTTTTTGGCTATAATTATTGCAAAATATGTCTGTATTTCTCTTCTGCATCAAGCAGTAGAAAATGTAGGACTGTCACTGAACATAATGTGGTACTCTACGGTGGCTTCTTTTTGGTTCATTAGAAGAGTTTTCCAGTGTTTGTCCAAGAAACAGGTTAAATAAAAAATATGTAGCTCTGCTACATTTTAGTGTTGAGAGAATTGATTGTGAATTAATCTGATTCTTTATGAATTTTACAAAAAAATGAATAAGAAATGAAAGTTTTTTGGGGGTGAATAATGCAAAAACAATGCCCAATGGCATTTAACTATGAAAATTGGCAAGGAAAAGATGAGAGAGGATGAAGATGAAGGATCAAATGACACTGGGAGAGAGGTGAGGGAGGGATTCCACTGATTGGCTCAGAGGCTAACAGACAGCCAATCAGACGGCTGGATTCTGGTGGGTCCTTTTTGCCCATAAGGAAGTGATCTGAAGGCATGTGTTTTGGCCGTGTCTTCCATAAAGCAATAGCAGACACACACTAGCAATATACAGGTGTGAGTGGGAGAGTAAACAAAGACCATAGGGAGAGTATAGTGATATAATTAGGTACAATAGGTCCAGGGAAAGCACAGAGACTTAGAGAGTAAGGGGCTGATCACTCAAGTTAAACCCTCAAATTTCTATATTTCATAGGCTTATTGACAGCATGTCCAGCATTAAAAGCACACATTCTACTGCAAGCACAGAGCAATTGTATATCTTTTTAATGTATTGGCCATTTCTGTGTATTTCAGTGCATCACTATACTCATTTTAGTTAATGTGTTTCATTACTTCAAGATATCATGTAGTTATAGCAAAAGCACTATTGCAAACAGTTCACTATTATACTCATGTTAGTGAATGTGTTTTACTGCAAAAACTACACTACTATACCCATTTTAGTGAACCTGTTACTTCAAGATAATGTGTCGATAAAGCAAAGGCCTTTTACTGTAAAACTGCAATACCCATTTTAGTGGATGTGTTGTATTACTTTAAGATACTGTATACCAAAACACCCAAAGTGTTTTACTGAAAACATAAAACCCGCGCTAGTGAACATGTTTTGTGACAAAAACATCATTAATATACCTGTTTCGGTGAACTTATATTATTTCAAAATACGGTGTAATTATAGCAAAAGCACTTTACTGTAAAAACTTCATTACTACCCCCATTTTAGTGCAAAAAAATAGCATTATTACCATTGTAAATACCAGTGTATAGTGTGTTTGTAGAAGAGGCATCTTTAAATTACAGAAAAAATCAGTTACAATTTTGCTTTGTTTTCATAAGAAGAGTCAACAAAATGCAACACATTATGGAATAGAGTCTCCCTGTGGATGAGTTGTATATCCCTGGCAACAGTGGGGCAAATATAAAGCAGGACAAGTGAGAAGGGCCAAAAAAAACCATGATGACATATCACATTCTGATAATCATGTCTAGATTAGGGTGCTAAGGAGGAGGAGGTGAGCTTATAGAATTAGGCTAGTGGCCTCAGGGACCACATACAACAATAACCTCCCAGAAAACTGGCAGGGGTAAATCTGCTTCTTTTGTGGTCAGCTCGGGCACTAGTGATGCCAATTATAATGTGGACACAGGCTCAAAAAGTGACAGACCTAGGCCAAGTTTGGCTGGTGCTTGCTCTGTATGATTATCTCCCATCTGGCAGTTTTTTCACCACAGTACTGTAAGACCAAAACATTGCTATGTGCAAGATTTGCAGGATTTAAATAAGCCATAGGTGTTCAAACACAAACATAGGCACCATGGCTCTATTGTAGCATTATCCAATGCATTGGGAAAATAGAACTGGTTGTCAGCAATAGAAACAAGAATGCCCACCTCCTTAGCAGCAGTCAGGTCACATCCATGTACAGTAAAGTCTCCTTGTCATTATCACTCACTGCTTCTCTCACTCAGACTACTTCTCGTACTCCGCTCCATCATCAGCCATCAACAACGGAATGTATGGCCAAGATGTGACTCTACACACCCGACAATCCACTGGTCTGTAAAATTAATTCCTACTTGGCCAAGTTGCTGGTGGTGTAGTTGCTCCCATGCCACTTAATGGATTCTGCTACCAGACCATTGCAGTAGAGAGCCTGTGTTGTTTTGAGGTCAGAGAGTGACAGCTCAGGGATACTCAGAGACACTTGTTGCATACTCAGGGCCTTCAAAGAGGCCTCAAAATTTGATAGTAGGGACAATTGTGGCATCAACAATGTCATCCAGGGCTGGGATCGATGGGTAGGCAAGCGTAGGCACCTGTCTAAGGCACCACCACTCTGCCCATAAAGGGGGGCGCTATTATGGCCACATCTGCTGCCATTCAATCTCCTATGAGACAGTAAAGTGGCACAAGAGGCCGCAATGACGTTATAGTGACCTCATGTGCGGGGTCTCATGTGATTACATCATCATTAGTGCTCAGCGAATCGAAGTCCACAAAGTGGACTTCAATCCAAATTCAGGTCAAATTTGTCGCAAAGCCGAATTCACTTGTGCTTTGTGGTAACGAATCGATTTTCCCTGAATGGCGGTAAAAAAAAAAAAAAAACATTCTTACCTCATCCATTTGAGCGCAAAGAGCCAGCCACCATCTTGATTGAAGATCTTGCACAAAATCCCATACACGGTAACGTTATTTTGCGCTAGATCTTCAATCAAGATGACGGCTGGCTCTTCACGCTCAAATGGATCAGGTAAGTATGATTTAAGTTATTAATGTTACTGTAAAATGCCACAATCAGCTATGAACGTGGCATCTGAGTGGTACAATCACGCCCTTTTGTTAATAGAGTGTTTAATTCTTAATTAGATATATTGAAATGTATTTAATGGGACCAAAACCTTAACTGAAATCATGTATCATGTAATCACCTTTGTCTTTCATGGAATCTGCTGTGCTTTTTCAGCATACAGAACTTTGCACCTTCCATGACCCCAGTAACGGTTTAGGTCCTCTTCAAAAAGGTTGTCTCATGAAAAAATCTATTTTTAAATATAACCTACTATATCCTCCACCAATAAGGCCTTGATCACACATCAGTTATTTGATCTGTTATTTTCATCAGTTATTGTGAGCCAAAACCAGGTGCGGGTCAAAAACACTGAACAGGTGCAAATCTTTTCATTATACCTTATGTCTGTATAGCCTCCACTCCTGGTTTTGGCTCACAATAACTGATGGAAATAACTAATCAAATAACTGATGTATGAACAAACCCTAAGATGTAGCCATCAGTAGAAGCTGTGTTTAGCCACACATTCCACTGCATTGGGCCACCGCAGGAGAAAGGGGGTATGACATATGCCCATTCAAGCAAATGACTGACCGTGCAGTGGCTCAGATCCCGCAGAATGAGAGCCAGTGGCTCATATGTAGAGGTCCAGAACTGGGGACCCCTCAGTGTGACAACTATACACCCTGCTAGGGCACATGGACAGCGGTTGTTCTTATGACACAAACCCTTTAAATTACATATCTACTGATACCTTTTTTTCCATGGAGCCACAGTCTGGGCTCATAATGTGGTTATTACAGTAGATATGAATGATGAATTAGCATTGTGGCTAAAAGTGGAGGTCATTTTTTTTATCACCATGTTTTTTCCTAATTCTAAAACCTGGATTAATGCCCATGCAAGTCTTAGTTTAATGTTATCATATGCATATATGCAAAGACGCACATATACCTACAGTAAATCATTCCTGTATTTTTCAACTAATTAATACATTTATTCGTACAACACAAATCTTATGATGAATGCCAATGTGCCAACTTAGATGAAGGATGTCATTACTCACCGTGCTGTAATGTTATCTATAATTTCGGTGTTAAACTTGACATTATAAATCCTTTAATCTGAGTACTTAAAAGCTGCTCTCTGGCTCATTTTTCAAACACGGTTCCTGTTAACACGGGTCCTGCTAATGAACCTCTAGCATGCTATTTCTTTCTTAGACAAACGCTGTTGACCAACATTACTATTTGCACCTTGCATAATTATTTTTTTTCTTCTCTTTTTAATTTAATCGCTTCGACAAAAGGCACATATAATGCATTTTTAATTACACTTCCCAAGTGACCTATGTAAAAATAAGTTTCGTAATGAAGCCACAATAATTAGCCTGTCACAGTCCAGTTTGCCGCTATTGTCTGCTCATCCTTTATGCGTTTTACCTTCAGATGAGAAACCCGATTAAGTCTTTTTAGCCTCATCAGAATGAAATTGTGATTTTATACATTGCGAGTGGTGCATTTAGGCTTCCTCGTTTATTCCATGTGTGACGTTGAAAAGTCACTTGTGAAAATAAAAATAATAGCCCACTCCAGAAGTCTAATGGCCCTAGAGAATAAATAGTTTGTAGACATAGCTGCTTCCCTTAGGACAGATAATTGGTTTTCACTGCTCGACATCTTAAACAAGCCATTAAAAAAAAGCAGATAAATAAAAAAAATAAAAAAAATTGTTGCCATCACTGCTCATTAAACGTAAAGCAATTTATCTGGATATAATATATTGCATGTAATCAATCAGAAATTCCAAAAAACACAGGCATAGGAAATAATAGAAGTAATAATAATCACAGTTTATAATAATAATAATAATAATAATAATAAACTATTATTTTCCAATTATATTATTAAGTAATTGTTTTTAATTGTTTTTAATTGTTTTTTCTTTCCTGCATAGCAGCCATACCATTTTTATTTTTTCATTGACTTGGCTTTCTGAGGCCTTGTTTTGGTTGGGAGAAATGTTCTTAGTTTTTAGCTATATATATATATATATATATATATATATATATATATATATATACATACTAGCAGAAAGACCCGGCTTCGTCTGGGTATATTTCATCTATTTATTTAATGTTTCTGTGTGTCGTTGCAGAGAGAACGTCAATGCAGCTGACAGAAATGTATTTTTACCTTCATTTTTTCAATCCCTATTGGCTGCTGAGTGGGAGGGGGTGTGGTTTAATGGTACACGGGGGGGGGTTAAGTCCTTCATTTCAGGGTGGCCTGAATTATAGGTTAATGCCATGGTAATTTGAGGAAACACAATGGGTAGCAGTGGAAGAAAACATTGCTTTGCGCGGGTATATTTAATCTATTTCATTTAATGTTTTTGTGTGTCGTTGCAGAGAGAAAGTCATCCTCCCTCCCATCCCTGCAGCTGACAGATGTTGATTTTTACCTTCAATTGTTCAATCTCCATTGGCTGCGGAGTGGGAGGGGTCATGGCCTGACTGAGTCGGGGGCGTGACGTTGCAAGACCTGGGGCGGGGTTTTAAGTCCTTCTTTTGATGGTGGCCAGAATTACAGGTCCATGCCATGGTAATTTATGAGGACACGCCATGGGTAACAGTGGAAGAAAACATTGCTTTGCACAGGTATATTTAACACCTTGCCGACCGCCCACTGTCTTTAGACGGCGGGCGGCGCAAGTCCCCAGTCTGCAGCACCGTCTAAAGACGGCGCTGCAGAAAAGGGGTGTCAGGGAGCCCCAGGACGGAAGAGCGACGGGGGTCCGGCTGTGCCCAATAGCCGGACCCCTGCTGAATGCGGTGAAAACACCGATGCTGGCGCATTAACCCTTCATGTGCCGCGGTCAGCGCTGACCGCGGCACATGAGGCGTGCGGCATGGTCCGCCGCTATTCAGGATGGCGAGCGGGGCCATCGGGTCCCCGTGCTGCTGTGACGGGGACCCGATGGCTTGGATAGCAGCCCGATGCCTTCCTTAGGCATTGTGGCTGCTATCCCTGCGTTCCTGTGCGATCCAGCCCCCTGGATCGCACAGGAAGCAGGCTGTAAGTGTATTACACTGAGTAATACACTTACAGCCAATGCATTACAATACAAAAGTATTGTAATGCATTGTAAAGGGGATCAGACCTCCAAAAGTTAAATAAAGTGGAAAATGAAAAGTTAAAAAATAAAGTAAAAATAAATAAATAATAATAATAAAAGTTAAAAAAAATAAGCCATTTTCAAAAAAAGTTAAAAAAATGGTAAAAAAAAGGTGAAAAAAGAAAGGTATACATATTAGGTATCGCCGCGTCCGTATCGACCGACTCTATAAAAATATCACATCATCCACCTCGCCAGGTGAACGCAGTAAAAAAAACAAAAAAACTGTGCCAAAACAGACATTTTTTGGTCACCTTCCCTTACAAAAAGTGTAATAGCAGGCGATCAAAAAAGCGTATGTACCCCAAAATGGTACCAATCAAACCGTAATCTTGTCCCGCAAAAAATGAGACCATAACTAAGACAATCGCCTGAAAAATAAAAAAAATATGGCTCTCAGAAAATAGCAACACAAAAAAAAGATTTTATTCTGTTCACAAATGCATCTAATGTGTAAAACTTTCCAAAAATAAAAATGTTAGACATATTGGGTATCGCCACGTCTGTAACAACCTGCTCTATAAAAATATTACATGAGATGGCCCCCCAGGCGAATGCTGTAAAAAAAAAAAAAAAAAAAACTATGCCAAAATAGCCATTTTTTCCCTCTTCCCTCACAAAAAGTGTAATAGCAGGCGATCAAAAAGGTGTATTTAACCCAAATTGGTACCAATCAAACCATCATCTTGTCCTGCAAAAATGATACCCTACCTGAGACAATCGCCCGAAAAATAAAAAAAATATGGCTCTCAGAAAATAGCAACACAAAAAAAGATTTTATTCTGTTCAAAAATGCATCTAATGTGTAAAACTTTCCAAAAATAAAAATGTTAGACATATTGGGTATCGCCACATCCGTAACAACCTGCTCTATAAAAATATTACATGAGATGGCCCCCCAGGCGAATGCTGTAAAAAAAAATTTAAAAAAACTATGCCAAGATAGCCATTTTTTTCCCTCTTCCCTCACAAAAAGTGTAATAGCAGGCGATCAAAAAGATGTATTTAACCCAAAATGGTACTAACCTAACCGTCATCTTGTCCTGCAAAAATGATACCCTACCTGAGACAATCGCCCGAAAAATAAAAAAAATATGGCTCTCTGAAATGGCAACACATAAACAAGATTTAATTCTGTTCTAAAATGCATCTAATGTGTAAAACTTAACAATAATAAAAATGTTAGACATATTGGGTATCGCCGCGTTCGTAACAACCTGCTCTATAAAAATATCACATGACTTGCCCCCTCAGGTGAATGCTGTAAAAAAAATGCTAAAAAAAACTATGCCAAAACAGCTATTTTTTTCACCTTGACTCACAAAAAGAGTAATACCAAGCGATCAAAAAGGCGTATTTACCCCAAAATGGTACCAATGAAAACCTCACCTCATCCTGCAAAAAATGAGCCCCTACATAAGACAATAGCTCAAAAAAATAAAAATCAATGGCTCCCGCAAACCAATCCATCAAAATCTGTGTTGTAAAATCCATATGGCACTCCTTCTGTTCTGAGTCCTGCCATGTGCCCCCACAGCAGTTTACCACCACATATGGGGTGTTGCCGTATTCAGGAGAAAATGGGTAACATATTATGGGGTGCTTTTCTCCTGTTACCCCTTATGCAAATAAAAAAAATTGGGGCTATAGCAACATTTTATTGGAAGAAATGAAACTTTTCATTTTCATAGCCAAGTGTTTCCAAATTACGTAAAACGCTTAGGGGGTCAAAGTGGCCAGTACCCCCCTTAATATATTCGTTGAAGGGTGTACTTTCCAAAATGGGGTCACTTTTTGAGGGTTTCCACTGTAGGGGTATGTCAGGGTCTCTCAATTACAAAATGGTGCCTACAAACTATTTTAGCAAAATCTGCCTCCAAAATCCGTATGGTGCTCCTTCCCTTCTGACCACTGCCACAAACCCATAGAAATGTTTACCACCACATATGGGGTATTTCTGTAAACTGCAGAATCAGAGCAATATATATTGAGGTTTAGTTTGCTGTTAACCCTTGCTGTGTTGCAAGAAAAAAATTATTAACATGAATAATCTACCAAAAAAAGTGAAATTCTGAAATTTCACCTCCATTTTCCTTTAATTCTTGTGGAACACCTCAAGGGTTAACAAAGTTTGTAACAGCAGTTTTTTATAATTTGAGGGGTGTAGTTTCTAAAATGGGGTCATTTATGGGGGGTTTCATTATGTAAGCCACTCAAAATCACTTTACATCTGAACTGGTGCTTAAAAAAAATGGTTTTGGAAAATTTGGTGAAAATTTGAAAAATGGCTTCTAAACTTCTAAGCCCTCTAATGTCCTAAAAAAGTAAAATGACATTTATAAAATGATGCCAACATAAAGTAGACATATGGGGAATGTAAAATAATAACTATTTTTGGAGGTATTACTATTTATTTTGAAAGTAGAGAAATTGAAATTTGGAAATTTGCTAATTTTTCCACATTTTTTTTAAATTTGCTATTTTTTTTATAAATAAAAATGAAATATTTTGCCACAAATTTACTACTGTCGTGAAGCACAATATGTGACGAAAAAACAATCTCAGAATGGCCTGGATAAGTAAAAGCGTTCCAAAGTTATTACCACATAAACTGACACATGTCAGATTAGCAAAAATCAGTCTGGTCACGAAGGTGCAAAATGGCCCGGTCATTAAGGGGTTAATCTATTTCATTTAATGTTTCTGTATGTTGTTGCAGAAAGAAATCCAACTTCCCTCCCACCCCTGCAGCTGACAGAAGTTGATTTTTACCTTCATTTTTTCAATCCCCGTTGGCTGCGGAGTGGGAGGGGGCGTGGCCTGACAGAGTCGGAGCGTGGTTTCGCGAGATCTGGGGCGGGGGTCAGAGTGGCATGAATTACAGGTCGATGACATGGTAATTTATGGGGACCCGCAATGGGTAGCAGTGGAAAAAAACATCTTTTATTAGTACTGAATGGTCGTAGTCTAAAATTAGTCAATTTCATCTACGATTTTTGTGTGTCGTTGCAGAGAGAAATTCACCCTCCCACCCCTGCAGCTGATATTTTTCAATCCCTGTTGCCTGCGGAGTGGGAGGGGGCGTGGCCTGGCAGAGTTGGGGGTGTGGATTGTCAAGATGCTTCGAACGGTTGTAGTCTGAAATTAGTCTATTTCATCTAAAATTTTGTGCGTCATTGCAGAGAGAAATTCACCCTCCCACCCCTGCAGCTGACAGAAGTTTATTTTTCCCTTCATTCTTTCAATCCCTGTTGGCTGCGGAGTGGGAGGGGGCATGACCTGACAGAGTTGGGGGTGTGGCTTAGCAAAGCGCTTCGCATAGGTGATTTAATCTATTTCATTTAATGTTTCTGTGTGTCGTTGCAGAATGGCTGCAGAGTGGGAGGGGGCGTGGTCTGACAGAGTTGGGGGCGTGACTTAGCAAGACGATTCGAACAGTTGTAGTCTATAATTAGTCTATTTTATCTAAAATTTTTGCGTGTCGTTGCAGAGAGAAATTCACCCTCCCACCCCTGCAGCAAACAGAAGTTTATTTTTACCTTTATTTTTTCAATCCCCGTTGGCTGTGGAGTGGGAGGGGGCGTAACCTGACAGAGTCGGGGGCGTGGATTAGCAAGACGCTTCACATGGATGTATTTAATCTATTTCATTTAATGTTTCTGTGTGTCGTTGCAGAAAGAAAGTCAACCTCCCACCCATCACTGCAGCTGACAGAAGTTGATTTTTACCTTTATTTTTTCAATCCCTGTTGGCTGCGGAGTGGGAGGGGGCGTGACCTTACAGCGTCGGGGGTGTGGCTTAGCAAAGCGCTTCGCATAGGTGCATTTAATCTATTTCATTTAATGTTTCTGTGTGTCGTTGCAGAATGGCTGCGGAGTGAGAGGGGGCGTGGCCTGACAGAGACGGGGCGTGGCTTAGCAAAAGGCTTTGAACGGTTGTAGTCTATAATTAGTCTATTTCATCTAAAATTTGTGTGTGTCGTTGCAGAGAGAAATTCACCCTCCCACCCCTGCAGCAAACAGAAGTTTATTTTTACCTTAATTTTTTCAATTCCCGTTGGCTGCGGAGTGGGAGGGGGCGTGACCTGACAGAGGTGGGGGCGTGGATTAGCAAGACGCTTCGCATGGATGTATTTAATCTATTTTATTTAATGTTTGTGTGTGTTGTTGCAGAAAGAAAGTCAACCTCCCACCCATCCCTGCAGCTGACAGAAGTTGATTTTTACCTTTATTTTTTCAATCTCTGTTGGCTGCGGAGTGAAAGGGGGTGTGGCCTGACAGAGTTGGGGGTGTGGCTTAGTGAGACCTGGGGCGGGGGTTTTAAGTACTTCTTTTAGGGTGGCCTGAATTAAAGGTCAATACCATGCTTATTTATGAGCCCACGCAATAGGCAGCAGTGGAGGAAAACATCTTTTATTACTACTGAACTGTAGTAATAGAAAAACACATAAGTTATATTTATGGTAACCGGAATACCTTTAACAGTGTCAGTGAATAGAAATGGATGAGATCCTCAGCTGCTGATAATTACCTGGTTGTTATGGAAACTCCCTCCCTGTGTGTGCCTTTGCAGAGAATGGCAGTTGGAGTTTAAAACCAAAGCTCCCAGTTGTAATGTTGGCTAATGGAGATCATATTTTGGGAATATCTCGGGAACGGTACGTCCTAGAGAGATGAGACCTGGTCTAAAACCTTCCCGGACACCTGATGTACCTGTGTGCCGAATTTGGTGAAAATTGGTCCAGTAGTTTGGTCGCGCATAGAGAACAGACAGACAGACAGACAGACAGAAACTCATTTTTATATTATTAAGAGATAATTTTTTTAATGCAATTTATGTGTCGCATTAAATAACTCGATGGTTAAAGGCTTCAGGTTATTATGGTCGTGTGGATACCTAACTTGTGTATTTTATTTTTATCTTGTGCTTAACAAATTATATTTCTTTCTAAATAATGGTGATTTTTTTTTGGGGGGGTACCATTTTTTAAATTATTATTATTACATTATACATTATATACATTATTTATAACATTTGTTATACATTCCATAATGGGATTACTATTTTATGACTTTATTTCAGACTTGTGATATATTAGCTAACTCTTGAATAGTAATACATTATGCTTTGTGTCAGTATGACATGGACTGCTGTTAGGGCAACATTTGTAAAGCCTAACAGCAGGCTTATTGGGCAGACAGTGCTGGGGTCCTTCATAGCTCTTCAGGGCTGACTGCGATTGGCTTCCCCAGTCTCCAACTCGGTCAACGGGAGACAGTATGGACCACATCATGATGAAAGGAATAACATCTGGGATAGGAACTTTCCCTGACCCTGGATGTGAAATGGAGCCTGCGTTAAGAACTGTTACTAACAGCTGATTCTTTGTGATGGAGTCCTTTGTCAGCCTTTAACCACCCTCAACAGTAGCAATGGCAAAAGACTTGGCTGCAGAATGAGAACCTGCAATGCCCAATGTCAAAAGACACCATCAAAAGGGGAGAAATCTGAAATTAGTTTGGGAGATCGGAAGCAATGACAGATAATTAGTGTTGAGCGAGCATGCTCGGCCGAATATGCTATTCGGTTGAGCATTGCGGTGTTCGGGACCACTCGGTGTTCGGCCGAACACCGCGTGTGCTCGAGCGCATGGCTACTGGCATTACAGTGATTGGCTGTCCAAGAACGCGTCATCCGGTTTTATATAGCTGCAAGAAAACAAATAGGAGTGGCTCACCACTAGAATTCAGGGTTTTATATAGCACCCGGACCATGTGACCGGCTCAGACCGAGTCAGGGAGAGCTGCTGCAAGGAGGGACAGATAGTGTAGGGAGAGAAATTGGCTAGGCAGGGCTAGATTTTCAGTTGAAAAGACACAAAAGCCCTTTTAAGGGCTATTGTGACATCTGGCTACAATATTTTTTTTTGGGGGGGATTAAAAATTGCGCAAGGTGGCCTGACCTTAACGCCACCTTAAGACACAAAAGTCCATTGTTATATCTGGCTGCTTTTTTTTTTTTTTGGCAAAAAGAAAGCAAGTGCCTGACACTAACACCACGTGCACAGCGTTTGTATTAGAATGTTTCTGTAGTCTATATACCTGACATCTGTTGCTATTTTTTCTGCCGTTACTTAAGGCCGCAGTACCTCATTTGTGGCTGCTGTATAACATTTGCGCAAAGAGGCAAATATAGTGTAGGGATAGGATTTGGCTAGGCAGGGCTAGTTGTTCTGTTGAAAAGACACAAAAGTCTATTGCTATATCTGGCTGCAATTTATTTTTTTCTTTTGGGTCAAAAAGAACGCAAGTTTGCCTGACCTTAACACCACCTATGCAGCTTGAGCATTAGAACATTGCTGTATCCTATATAGCTGACATACGGTGTCATTTTTTCTTCCGTTAATCAAGGCGACATTACCTGCGCTGCGTCTTTGCGCAAGGAGGGACATATAGTGTGGGGATAGAAATTGGCTAGGCAGGGAAAGTTGTTCTGTTGAAAAGCCCTTTTAAGGGATATTATATCTGGCTGCAATATATTATGTTTGTGGTTGGTTAAAAATTGCGCAAGTTTGCCTTACTTTAACACCACCTGAGCAGACGCAACACAGGTAATGTCGCCGTGATTAGCGGCAGAAAAAAATGCAACAAATGTCAGGTATATAGGAGAAAGAAACATTGTACTGCACATGTAATGTCGCCATGATTAGCGGCAGAAAAAATGCAACAAATGTCAGGTATATAGGAGAAACAAACATTGTACTGCACATGTAATGTCGCTGTGATTAGCGGCAGAAAAAAACACAACAAATGTCAGGTATATAGGAGGAACAAACATTGTACTGCACACGCTGTGCAGCTGGTGTTAAGATTAGGCAAACTTGCGCAAATTTTGAGCATCAAGAATAAAAATATTGCAGCCAGATATAACAATAGTCCTTAAAAGGACTTTTGGGTCTTTTCAACACAACAACTAGCCCTGCCTAGCCAAATCCTATCCCTACACTATCTGTGCCTCCTTGCGCAAATGTTATACATTATATGAATAACGGCAGAAAATATTTCTACATATTTCTGACATTCGGTGAAATTTGTCTGCTCATACACTAAAAAATTCTGTGCAACTGTACTTTTGTCAAGCTTGCATATATACCATTTCATATGCGCAAGGCGAGCAGTAAGGGACAGGAAAGTGGGCATGCTGCTGATGCTGCACGCAGAGGCCAAGGCTCTGGGCGCGGTGAAACAGTGTCTGCTGGCAGAGCACAAGAAGCAAAGTCATCCAAAATGCCTAGCTTCATGTCCCAGTTTGCAGGGCGGTACAAGACAGGTTCTTGTTAGGTCAACATGTCAGGAGGAAGACCAGAGTGAGGTTAAATTTTTAGGTAAAAAAATTTGGGGTGAGGGCGTGCTGCTACTTGAGCTTTATATACAAGTAAATATATGTTTCCTAACAATATTTCCTCTAAAATCGATATTGGTTTGGTTTGGATATTTGGTTTTGGGGGGTATTCTTGTCATTCCGTAAAAGTGGCGTAATACAACATCGTTCCCAGCAGAGACTTCGGTGTCCAAGATGCATCCAGACATCCTCCCCATGCTGTTCCCAAACCATTTCATTTGCAGAGCAGGGGGTGCCTGGGGTTCTCCCATTGACTTCCATTATACTCGGGTGCTCGGCTGAGCACTCGTGCACCATCTAGTGTTCGGCCAGAGCACCCGAGCATCGCGGTGCTCGATCTACACTACAGATTATATTTATTTACTGAAAGAGTAATAGTTGCCTCGAAAAAAAAAAGAGGGGAAGTGAATTTAGTCACTTTATTCTGGCTTTGCATTTTGTTTATTCACTTAAATAAAAAAACTATCCCTTTTTTAACCCATTTAAGTAACTGGCATGACTTCCTTGAGCAAAAGTGACTGGAACCGAACATTTATGATAATAGTTGATTAACCCATTGGTTGGCCAAATCTTGGACCATTTCTCTATAATGGACTTTTGCTGTCTTTTTTGTTGTTGCATAAACACACTGCTTCAAGTCCAACTATAATATTTCTATTGCATTAAAATCTGAAATTGGCCACAGATGTTCCAAAATGTTACATTTTATCTTCTACTTTTGCATTTTTTTTTTTAATTTTTTTTTACTCCCTGCCTTCCAAAAGCCATGTTTGGACGTGATGCAATGTTTCTGTTACAACGTTTACTGTACTGGATAAATTCATTTATATTTTAATAGTTTAAGCATCTAAGCATTTTGGGATGTGACAATGCTAATGATCTTTATTTTTTTATTTATTATTTATATTTATTTTTAATATGGTGAAAGGGGCTGATTTGATTTTTTTATATATTTTTAAAAAACTTTTTTCACGCTTGTGCTGTCATTCGTTCACTTCTCAGAAAGACTGCAATGATTCAATATTGCAGCCAATATTGCATTCACTGTGTTCCTATAGAGCCCTACCAGAGGCAAGCCTTCATAGCAGTTTCACTTTGACAAGATTCTGAGCCTTTAGAAGGCCAAAGCCTGCCATAGCAACCAAACAGGTCCCTTGATCTCAGCGCAGGGGAGCCGTTTGGATTGCAGTTCTCCTAGGATTTCACCACTCAGATGGCATAGTCACAATCGACTCTAGGTGTCTCCTTTGTAAACAGCAGACACCAGGCGGCTACAGCATCCGCTCAGCTTCTGAGTGGGTGCTCTCTATCAAAGTCCAAACATCAAGCAAACATGTATGGTGGATGTCCATGTATGGTGGATGTTTGGTTCTATTTTTCAACCAACCATCCAAAAAGTATTCTTTCAGACATCTGGTTTTCCAAGTCTTCTCATCGGAAGTATTTTCCTAAATAGAGGATTATTGACCGAATGTGTGTTTAGGAATCACTGTGTATTCATTTACAACCTGATGAGTATGGATGACTCAACGTATGGCACAAATTCCCAAGCAGTGGCGTAGCTATAGGGGTCGCAGCGGTTGCAGTTGCGACCAGGCCCCTAAGCTGAGGGTCCCCCTTGCCACTTGCAGGGCCGTACCGCCAATTAGGCAGGTGCGGCGCGGCCTTGCGCACAGTTGGAGGCGGTGGCGGGGCAGAGGGAGATGAGCGCTTCCATTGTGGAAGCGCTCATCTCTATAGTCATCTGTATCGCCATCAGCAGGACGGCGATAAAGATGCCTGTACTGCGGGGCAGGGGAGGGAGAGGCGTTTCCTCTGATAGGCTACAGGCATCAGAGGCCGGCTCAGGCGGAGCGATGACGTCATTGCGTCGCCTGAGCCGTACAGTGCGGGACACAGGCCGGAAGAGGCCTGCATTGCATCGCTGCCAGCTCCATGGAGGTAAGTATAAGTCTTTATTTTTTTTTAATTGTTGCAGTCATGGACAGGAGCTCTATAGGGGGCACTGGGGTTATTTTTACTGGCACATGGGGGCACTGGGGGCATTTTTACTGGCACATGGGGGCATTTCTACTGGCACATGGGGCACTGGGGGCATTTTTACTGGCACATGGGGCATTTTTACAGGCAAAAGGGGGACTGGGTGCATTTTTACTGGCACTAAGGGCATTATTACAGGCACTGGGGCCATTTTTACTGGCACATGGGGGCACTGGGGGCATTTGTTACTGGCACATGGGGGCACTGGGGGCATTTGTTACTGGCATATAGGGGCACTGGGGCATTTCATAATGACACTGGGGGCATTTCTTAATGGCACTTGGGGGCATTTCTTAATGGCATGGGAGCACTGGGGGCATTTTTACTGGCACTGGGGGCATTTCTTACTCGCACATAGCGCACTGGGGCATTTTTACTGGCATTGGGGGCATTTTTACTGGCACATGAGGGCATTTCTTACTGGTACATGGGGGCAATTGGGGGCATTTGTTACTGGCACTTGGGGGCATTTCTTAATGGCACGGGAGCACTAGGGGCATTTTTACTGGCACTAGGGGCATTTTTACTGGCACATGGGGGCACTGGGGGCATTTCTTACTGGCACATAATTTGGGGGGCATCTATGAGGGTGGGACACTTTTTACTGACACATGATTTTGGGGGGGAATTAATGGGGGGAACTTCTGATGCATTATTGGGGCGTTTCTTACTGGCACATAATTTGGGGGCATCTATGGGTGGGGAGCACTTCTTACTGGCACATTATTGGGGCACTTCTTACTGGCACATTAGAAGCATTATTACTTCTGGAGCACATTGGGGACATTAGTACTGTTGGGGGCACTATTACTAACAAGTGCACTCTGGCAGAGAATTATTAGTTGGGACTTTGGGGGGCACTGTTACTGTGGGGGCACCCTGGCACAGTATCCGCATAGCACAGTTATTTCTGCGGGACGTTATGTTCACACTATTACTGTGGGGGGCACCCTGGCACAGTATCAGTGCAGTTATTTCTGGGGGGCTTTATGTTTACACTATTACTGGGCGCACTATTATGGAACACTATTTGCTGGGCACAGTAATTTTAGGACACTGCGTGCCAATAATTATTGAAGGGCACTATCTGTGTGGTACTAGTGGCACAGTACTGGGGGTGGTAGGATGATTTGTCCAGAAGATGGGAGGATAATGAAAAAGTAGTAAACTAAGATTTTTTTCTGTCAAACTGCAGAGATGAGAAATAGCTGAAAAATGGCGTCTGGTCTGAAAGGAGAAGATGAGGAAAGAGAACATCTACATCAGGGGAGACGTCACTGGATGTACGAGGTATGGGGCGCTGTATTATACTGGATGTACGAGGTATGGGGCGCTGTATTGCACTGGATGTACGAGGTATGGGCCGCTGTATTATACTGGATGTACGAGGTATGTGCGCTGTATTAGGCTACATTCACACGAACATTGTGCTTTGCAGTCTGCAAATTGCGGATCCGCAAAAAAAGGATGCTCCGTATGGCATCCGTTTTTTTTGCAGATCCACTGTAACAATGCCTATCCTTGTCCGCAAAACAGACAAAAATAGGAATGGACATACAGATGCGGACAGCACACAGTGCTCATTTAACTGAATGGGTCCGCATCTGAGCCGCAAAATATGCAGATCGGAGGCTGCAAAAACAACTGTCGTGTGAATGTAGCCTTACCCTGTATGTTCTGTAGTGATATATGTAATGGGGGGCCCAAGCTGAACTCTTGAACCAGGGCCCATGAGCCTTTAGCTACGCCCCTGTTCCCAAGCCCATGTAGATCAAACCTTGTGCAGGTTTGGGCTCTGTTCACACTTTAGATACTGTATGAGGGATCCAATTTTGAACAGGTCCCATTTTATACCGATGGATCCCATTAATGGGGTTTTCCCCATCTCTGACAATGGGGGCATATCACTAGGTCATTCAGTGGGATCACAAATTGATTAATTGTCTGATAGATGCGGGTCCCACCTCTATGACCCACACCTACACCAAGAACAAAGCCCTGAAAGCTGTGAAGGGTGCACTGTGCATGCTCAGCCACCCTCCTTTCATTTCTACGAGGCTGCCGAAAATTTCCATCGGTCTCATAGAAATAAATGAGGGCAGTGACCAGACAAGCATGGTGCGCTCCCATTCACTACTACGGGGAGAGTGCTTGGTGGTGGCCGGACCCTGGAAAATCTCAGGGTCCTCTGGCCACGACATCCCCTGCTCTTTTCTGTCCTAGCGATATGACCCCATTTTCTATGATGGAAATACCCCTTTAAGTTCTACTATGGACTTTCAGCTTTAATTTTAGTAGGGCAAAATCACCCAAGCCTACACTTGATTGTGATCCCATTGATTTACAATAATTTCAGCCAGTGAATAAAAAAATGCTAGTAAATATGTATGCTCCTCCTTTTTTCTTTGCAAAATTGCACAAAGGACATTTTTAGTTAGAAGACTATTAGACTATTTTTTTTACATTTATAAAGATACATTTCTGAGTCTTTTGACTGAAAGCACTTAAGGCTTGTACCTTTAAGTGATATGAAATGTAATTATCTCCTCCAAAAATTCCAGTAATCTGAATCAGAATCTGGGTTTTCCATGTGTAATCTAAGCTACGGTTTGCGCAATTCTGCTTAACAATACTGATGTTTTATGAATTAAGATGATTTGATATTCAGCAGAATAGCTCATATGTGAACCGTATTTCAGCACAGAAAAATGCCATTGTGCTGATCATTAGTGTATGAGATGTTCTGCAATTTAGCAGCATAATAGATTGTGGGTACGAAGCATTTCCATACTGCATGTAGCGTTTTCTATGTCTTAGCCGTAACAGCAGCCTCTTTCTTCCACGGCTTTTGCATTGTAACTGAATATTGAGTGCCTCTGTGTTATGCCAATGCTGTGAAATGTAAAATATGTCAGAAATTTCAAGCTGTATCGGAGCATTGTGAGAAAGGGTCTCTGTGAAGTGTCAGGAAGGCAAGGGAAAAAGAATCCATCTTGTGAGGTGCCAGCGATCACCCTTTGACATTCTTCTTCAACTGTTGCTTGAATCAAAATATCAAGCTATTTCTAATGGCTATTAATGTGTACATGCTTCATGTAATTTTATAGGATATTTTTTAATATCTGTAGCTTTAATGAATTGCAATTTACCAAAGAAACCATTTTAATTTAGTTAATATAATATAATTATAGACCAAATTAACCCCACACTCGTCCTAATTACCTTTAGTTTCATTTGACTGGTCACACAGTTACCATGCTATTTTATTTTCGAGAAAAAAAAATGAAGTTGTTAAAGTCTTCTCAAGCAAAGACAGTTTCTTGTTCCTTCTGTATAATGACTCGGACATTTTGAATATGTTTATGCTTAACCTGCCTTTATTCTGCTCTGTAAAGATGAACGCAATGTAAAAATCTACCGAAACGTGTCTCTTAAATGTCTTATTATTAAGCTTACTGTCCTCGGGGTATTAAGGTTCTTGTACAGCTTTTACAATAAAATCATCATTAATTCTAGTTTAATAGTAATGTAGCTTTGTAAGCGCTTTCAAGTATAATTACAGCTTGGGATTCGGTATAGACATATTGTGGATCTTAAATACAGGATTCTCTCCTAAAGGCAAAGGTCGAAGAAGAAAAGCATAGCAAAAAGATCTAGGGCTCTTCTTGATCTCCTATTCCGGCCATGAGTTTAAGAAGCCTTGTGTTTCCTATCTGATTATTTAGCTATTGGCATCAAAGCAACTACCATACATGATGGGTCCAACACCTCGATACATTAAATTGCTTGTGCAGCCATTGCCTGTGTAATAATCTTCAAGATAACGTAGACTGTGTGGAACAAGGCTAAGAGCAATCTTGAATCATCCACTGTGGGTTTGTCCATCTGCCACATGTGTATCTTTGTTTAAAAGCAAGTGAACCAGAAATATAGTCAATCTACAGCATGACCCAAACACTCTTGTAAATATCCTACCAAGAACAAATAGGATTAGCCCCTGTTCATCTGTAATTATACAGCTGCTCATTCCATTCAAGTGAATGAGAATGAATGAAAAGACTGTAATTACCATGCACCAACTCTACAGTGTAGAAGGTGTGCAGGGAAACATTGAAGAGGATGCAGCACTCCCATAAATTATGCGGCCCCTTCAAACAGCTGATCACAGGGGTGCCGAAAATCAGATCCCCAGTAGTGATACCGAGGATAGGTCATCCATATAAAAAAAATCCAGAATAACCCTTTAAACCCTTCCCAACATTAGTCATACATGTATGGCTCATGTTGGGTCTTTAAAGATGGTTCCCACTCCAGAGCAGAGTGAGCACCATAGCAGACGAGTGCCTGCTGTTTTACATATCAGACACCATGTGCTAATGACTGTGATTGTCTACAACACAGATCATGAACATTTAACCCTCAGATGCCATGCTCAACTATTTCGAAGGAGTAAGGACTAACACCTTTTCTGAAATCTCTACACTCAGAGTAATCTTCTATTAGTAATAGCTGACTCACGGACAGGAAGGCTTTTCAATGCAGTACTTACGCAGCAAGTAGAAGTTGTAGCTGGGCAGGCAGGTAGAGTTTACTTGTGAAATCAGGGCGCCCAGGAGAACAGTGAACTTGTGAGGACAATAAGGTGACTCATTACCATGCGCAACATCAGGGACAAATTAGCAATGATTGACTTGCATGTGGATGACCCCAACACAACCAGAGTGGAGTGAGGCAGTAGGGGAAGCAAGCTAGAAGCAGGATATGAGGCAACTCTATAATAGAGATGAGCGAATCATTCAAAAAATTATTCGCCGAACATTCGCCAAACTTTTCCTAAAATTTGTATATTCGACGAATTGATTAGTTGTATTTGCGTACAAAATATACGTTATTATGTGCTATTAGCGAACATTCGCTCACTAATAATGAACGTTCATTTACAAAATGTACGCAACTTCTTAGAAGACGTACGCATGAGCGTACAAATAGCTTACGAATCTCAGCGTACTATTGTCTAGGCGATTACGTAATACACAGGCACGTACGAAGAGAGGCCGCGGCGTGCACTCCTCAGAGGCAGAGCGAATATTCGAGATATATATATGGTAAAGTGCAAATACATTATTATAGGTATAATATAAAAATTTTAAATATCACCTACCTAGTATGCTCACGGACACGTTTAAGTCTCTTTTCTTCTGACGCTTGTCATAGAACTGGAGCAGAATCCCAAACTCAGGAGCAATTTGTAATCCACATAGGTGAAATTGTAATCCAAACGGGTAAAAAAAAAGCAGCAAAAGTTCCTTAAAAAACTCTCTTTAAAGGGGCTCCCCAAATAACCTGAAAAGGGGAAAAAAGGATGAGGCGCACGAATGCGCAACTTAATTTCCTGAGTTGCCTCGTTATCCTCCAGCACTGGAGAAAGGGGCGGAACTACCAGGGAGGAGTCTGCATCGCTGAATTGAATTCGTACGCAACAGCGTATAGAGTAACTAAATTACACGTAGAATAGCGTATAATTTATAGGACACACTACGTAGCGAATGCGTACAAAAGCGAAGCGAATCACCTAATATTCGGATTCGCTTCGCAGCTGAAAAATCCCAAGATTCGATACGAATCTACGGAGCGGCAAATAGATTCGCTCATCTCTACTCTATAAGTTAACCAGTTGACTATGGTGATTAATTTTGTGATTATCTTATTTTCTCTATATGCCTTATAGCAGGATATAATCCTGTACATGTTAAATCTTACCTAAATCCAACTTATATATCTGGCAATACAAAGCTCCGGTTTGCATGGAATGATAAGAATTTACAAGCATACTACACTGTTATCATGAATATTGATGAGCATTTGGGTGTCTAGTCTTTTGGGTTTCCAGTATAGATGAGCAGATTTCTCAAAATTCAATTCTGGTTGTCCAAATCAGCCACGTGATTCGATTTGGGTCGGAATCACTTCATCCCATATCAAAAATGTTTGCATTACCTCGAACAGTCTATCTCTCTCTCTCTAAGAATTTTCCCTATTCAAATTACCAATGATTCTCATTGTATAGAATATGAATTTTTGGGAAAATTTTGGTCAAATTTTCACTCTATGGAAACCATTCGCTCATCTCTAGTTTCTAGCATTAATATAACAATTTGGTCAGCACTGATTGTTCCTTGTTCACATGGTTGTGATTGCTCATATATAATTAGCAAAAACTATTGAATGTTTCATACTTTAATCTCCTAGTGGACGTTATTAATTGGCTGAAGTTTGCTTTACTATTTAAAATATGATTATGGACTGCCAATAAATCCAAATTGTGGCAGTATATTTTGTTACAAATCCAAACTAGAAAATCATGTATCTGAAGTCTCAGAGAAATAAGCAAACCTAGCATGTTTATTCAGCGATTCTGTGGTTTGGCTTCATTTCTGCTAAAATAATCCTGAACTTAAAACATGTTTACTTTTTGATAATAATTTAAACATTAAAGAGCAAAATCCGTAGAAAGTAATATATGGTGACATCTATGTTCCTCTGCCAATGTGCTGTATGTGGTTTAGAAAACTGTAGAAAATGGGAAATAACGAATAAGAATGTGGAATCTTAATACATGATTTGCATGGTAAGCTGCCAGTATATATGTTGAAAATTAAGCCAATCATTTCTCCATTATTGACGAGCCATCTGAATGTTGAAAGTATGAATAATGTATTGCAGATTACTATCAGAAAATGAAACATGCATTTCAAACTTTGAATTAGTTGTTCAACAATCAGCTATGAAATTATTATACTTTTTTTTAAATTAACGATGATATAGAATAATTGCCTAATACTAATGTATAGAGGAATGACGGATGATTGAAATAAAAGGGTGATGAGATCTAGAGGCACAAACTAGAGCAGCTACTTCAAGTCTATGGCTCTCTATCTATAGCAAAAATGCATCTCTTACCATCCCCTCACAGACTGCAGATTGAAGGCCACTGGTAGGGGGCCAATCAAGTAGAGAACTTCTGCTACCTGTTAGGTACCAAAAAGAGAATTAATTTGTGTAGTGATGAGCCAATTTCTTGAAATTAAATTTGGGTCCAAATAAATATGGCCAGAAATAAAAAGTGCCTAGTTGCCATGACAAGTTGTGAATGATATTCTGAGGTCTTTTGGGACTCTCTAAAGTTCCTTTCAAGCTCTTTAACACCAAGACATTACTAGTAGAGATGAGTAATGTATTAGTAAATTTCATTCTGCTGCTTTGCTGAATTTTACAAAAAAAATTGCCTTGATATGTTTATGCCTCCCCCCTCATTGTACCTCTCAGATGCCATGTTCATACATGATCGTGGCATCTGATACACATAAAAATCATACTTCGTACTATTCAAACAGAAACGTTTTGCTGTGGTTTTGAGATCTCCTGCCGGATCTCAAAACCATACAGCATAAACGCTGATGTGAAAGTAGCCTTAGTTCTTCCTTCTTCAGGAAGCAGCAAAAGCAATAACTGTTTTGTTTCATTTGATTATTTAAATGACGTTATCTATTTGGTGGTGCATTATTTTTATCTTAATTTTTATTTATTTTTTATTTATTTTTTTATACCCAGAATAATGTACAAATCAGTGGAAAATATAGTCTACATCACAATATATAAATAAAACAAAATGTGCCCCATTCCCATTAATGGATGGTTTTATACAGGAGATATATGGATTATGGTCACTGGGGGTCAGGCAAAAAGATGTGGTGGCTTTCTTTTTCATTTAATTTGCACCCTCACTGTAGAGCTGATCTGGACCTACTCAGACCCATCAATTCCAGCAGTTACCTGGCGATTTCAAGAGCAGGAGGAGAAAGCTTAAGAATATATGTAGATGGTCAGGCCATAACTCTTCCTTTAGAATTCTAAATAGGCAAGTTTCTGGATCACAAGCAACAGGAGAGCCCAAGTTTGTAGTCAGAACATACATAACTTCCTTCCAAAAATTACAAATGGCTGAGCAAGCCCATAGCGTATGCCAAAAGTCAGCAGATATGGTTAAGCATTTTGGGCATCATGGGCCTACAGACCTGTCCATCCTATGTAGACATATTGGGGTGAGATACAACTGATAAATAAAGTACTGAGTTTAAGCTTGTCATTAATTACTGGTGATATGTTTAACTGATATTCCATTTAATCTGCACAGGTGTCATCTATGAGAGATGAGATTATTATCTTCTATTTCTCCATCACAAGTAGAGGATTACTCGAAGCTTTGGTTTAGATCAGGTGGGAATATATCATCAAGATTAAACTGCCTGTACCTTGGGAATGAAAATTATTCCTATCAAAGGATAAGAAGAGATTGGACATTGAGGATTAGGAAACTGAATGGTAAGTGTGTATCTGAGCTGGAGATATTTATGAAAGAGCATCTGGCGCACTTATATTTACTTAACCCTTCTTACTCATGTTCTGTTCTTCCATATTTATCACACCTATAAGTCTTTTATCGGTACCTTCATGTTTCACCTATTTAAACCCTTTCTAGAGATATTTTCTCCCAGCTACTTTGCATTACAATTTGGACCCCGTTTTCCTGATAGGTGAGGATTCTACTTTTCAGACATTTAGTAATTGTCCTATAACAAATCATCCCCATTTCTCCAAAATGTAAATAAAAATCTGCAAGCAATAAAAAAATATGGGCATCGTCGTGTGTGAAAATGCCCATGCTATTAAAATCTAAAAATATTTTCTTACCATGTGACAAACGACGAAACAGAAAAAAAAATTGATGATTTGCCATTTTTTCGTTGCTTAACTTTCCAGGAAAAAAAATACAAAAAAGACAATCAAAATGTCATATACCCCAAAATAGTATCATTGAAAAGTACAGATCACTCTTCAAAAAATGAGCCCTCACACAGCTCCATACACATAACTACACAAAAAGTTATAGGGAGGATTGAGTGAATTGCTTTATCCGAACCCGATTTGTTCAAAAACCTTGCTAATAATGTGTGCTTCGCCTTATTGTAAAATGTATGTCCTCCGCAGAGGTCTTTTTTGCAAATAATGCTAGACTTACTTTGTCTTGCTTCTATCATATGTCACTTCATTTATTGGCATAAATTACTGTATCAAAATACTAAGCTGAACTCGGCTTTGTGCCTCTCAGCCTTAAACAGCAAATACCTTACTGACTCCAATGCTCGGCCATGGAGATTCTGGACCTTTTTGTTCTTTCCTTTCTCTCTCTCTTGAGTACTGTGAAGTAGAGATGTGAAGTAGAGATGGTTTTCTCACTATCAATCTCTCAGAGAGAGTTATTCTCTGGGATGAATGCTTAGTTCTCTGAGGAGTGAGCACATGTAGCTTCTTCTTACTTCCTCAGCTAACACACTCCTAACATCTAAGTCCAACATCTAACTTCATACAGGGGCAGAGTCAGGATTGTTAACCCTTACTGATCCATATAGAGATATGCTGGTACATTACAATGCATTAGCATATTAAATAACATTACATAACAAGAACAGTTTGCAAGTACCCTATTCTGGGGTACTACACTGTCCCCAGTGTAAGTGAATGGAGGCTGCTGATGGATTGGGACCATCCATTTGTTGCCATTTTCAGAGCACAGCACCAGCAGCAGGAGAGTGGACCAGCAAGTAAACATAAACTAAGCATAGTGATTGAACCCTTTAATGGGCAATGGATAGGAACATGCATAATGATTGCTATGTTGACTTCTGCAATGCCATGTGAGTTTTTGCACTAGTTTTTATCGTACAGTTCATATAAGATAATATATATGTCAGACATTTTTTGCTGTTTCATTGTCATATAGAACTTGAATTTGCAGTTTCGGTGTATATAAGGGTGTATTCAGTGTATTTAAGGACATAGATTCATGGGCTGTTATCTAATTGTAAAACAATTCGGTCTTCAAAGGAAAATCATACAGTGCAATTTGCTTAATCGTGTGAAAAGTGGTTAATTTAATTAGTCAGATTCAGTAGCGTGTTGCTAATTTCAGTTCTTTGCAACTTTTTTTTTACATTTTTTAAACTACACTTTAAAAAAGATTCTACTTAAAAAAGTTTTATTTTAGTGGAATTTTTAGATTTTGCTGCAAATAAGTCTTTTACCTACAGTAATATTACTTTTAAGGTTAAGACTACACTGCAATATTTGGTCACACATGAGCTGGGTTATAATAGTGGGTTCACTACTAGGGATGAGCGAATTTCTTAAGAAATTCGATTCAGCTAATTCGCCGAATTTTACCAAAAAAATTCGCTTCGTGACGAATTACTTTGCCACGAAGCACATTTTTTGTAAGTAGTGGGTGCAATGACAGGGAGCTGCAATAGCGCCGCCCCCGTCATTGTACCCCTCAGATGCCGCGTTCATACATGCTCGCGGCGTCTGAGTGTAAAAACAGTGTAAAATAAACATAAAAAAATACATTAAATAAAACTTACCTCCTCCATTTGCTCGCGACAGGCCGGCCGCCGCCATCTTGCTTGAAGATCTGGAGCGAAATCTCGTGCGGCGCGCAATTACGTCATCATGCCGGCCGTCGCCGGATTTCGCCCGGGATCTTTAATCAAGATGGCGGCTGGCGGCCCGTTGCGAGCAAATGGAGGAGGTAAGTATGGATTTTTTTATTTTTTACACTATTTCAGGATAAATCGATTCGCCGACACGAAGCACAAGGAAATTCGGATTCTAGGCTAATCTAATTTATCCTGAAATTCGGATTAAATTCAACTTCGTGGGATTCGATTCGCTCATCTCTATTCACTACAATCTAATTGTTCCCAAAGGTAAACACTAAAGTCCCAGTTATGCTACAATTATACCACAACTCAGAAGCTATGTGGTGGGCATCAAAGCAACAATAAAAATAAGCCCTAACCATTATTATTTTTTGCTCATTTTTTCCCCAGGGCAATACTGTGATAATGTAGTCACTCTGCACAACCACATGCCAACATGTAGTACAAGCCTCAATATGTATGAGTATGAGTATAGTACAAATAGGCTGAGTTCACACATAGGGGGTCATTTATTATCCAGAAATATGCCTGTACTTGATAGAGGTGCAAAGGTAATTTACATAGAAATCTGTGACTTTTCCCCACTCATGCCAGGTCTAAAAGAGTGAGCGTGGTATGGGGAGGCCTGCCTCATTTATCAGTTTCAACGCCTGGCTTACATTTAGACTGGCACTGCATGCATCGAAGTTATGGAGAGGCCGATGCCTCTCGATAACTTCGGCAGATCCACTGCCAGATATATGGGCTATTGAGACCGGCGTCTAAAAGGCCAGTCTTAATAAATTACCCCCATAGTATTTGAGTTTGTGTTTAAAATATGTTATCATTTACACAATATGAAAAGTCAGGGAAAAACTGTGCTTAATTTATCAAAATAGTGCATGAACAAATTGTCATAACGTTATATATATATACAGTTATAGTAAAGTATATTTCATGTACTCTACTTTTGGAACAATTTGACACTAATATTTTATATAATAGGTTTTTAAGGGGTTTTCCGGAATTTTGATACTGATGAGGACCAGTACCTTCTCAAACAGCTGATCGGCTGGGGTCCCGGGTGTCAGACCCTCACCAATCATATAGTGATGACCTATCCTTAGGATAGGTCATCATTATCAAAATCCCAGAAAACCCCTTTAAAGGGGTTATGCAGGAGTTTTATATTGATGATGTATCCCCCTGCCAATCTGCGGTTTGAAGAGGAGGTAGAGGTCCATTTGTGTGCTACTTACTTTTCATTAATCTACTGTCATCTCAGAAGCGTGTACGTGATCCTTTCACTTGACTGGAGCAAATACTTGTAATTACACTACACTACCGCTACAGGGTAGATGACGTATAGTGTAATGAAGAGGGAGCAGGGCTCGCATGTAGTGCCGCCGCCTATTCAAACAGCTGATTGGCAGGAGCGCCGGGTGTTGGATTCTCGCCAATCTGATATTGATGACCTATTCTGAGGGTAGGTCATCAATATAAAACTCCTGCGTAACCCCTATAATGTAGCAAGCTGAATATTTTTAGTTGTTATTGGGGAGTGAATATTAACTAAGCCATGGTGGTACAAAGTAAAGCAAGTTGGAACAAATACAATGCTGGTGCTCAAACTAACATGTCTAAATGCACAATTGATGACTCCTTAGCACAGATGTGCTAAGACAGAAGATGACTAATTTGAGTGTCACTGCTGTACAAGAGAAATCGAAAAGCAAGACTTTAGTGGGAAAAAGAGTACAACAATTAGAACATTGAACTTTGGACAAACAGCATGGTCAATGAACCAAAAGGCTGTTGGAAGGATGAGAATGTTGGACAAGCAGCATGTGTCCTGAACCCTTCCTGACATAATGGTGTGGGGAATGTATTTTGGTGCACCCTGGGTCTTTCAAAATCTGTGGATGTACATTTGAACAGCAGAGCTTACCTAAGTATTATGGGGGACCAAGTTCAAATCTTCATGGCAGTTGTTTACCCTATGGTAGAACAACATTTTAAGCAGGACCACGTGCACCATGTTACAATGATCAAATAGTCATGGATTGTGTCCAGGAACATTACATCAAGGTTTTCTTTCTCCCAATGTCTTCATAGTCCCCAGTGACCAGGTAGAATGGGATTTTCAAGCATGTCAATACCATCATATAATTTGTGGAAACTGCTAGAAGCTATCCTGTCCACATGGACCAAAATGTAAATGTATGGTACTGGAAGCTAGTATTTAACTTTCAGTGTCAGACCCACAGGTTGTAGCCACAAGATTACCCTTGGGGAGGCAATGGAGATCAACAGGCCAGGACTGAAGAAAATTCTTGTTATACTGCAGTCAATAGTAATCATGGCATCAAAACAACTCTCTTTTTGCCAGCAAACATTAGCCCTGATGTTAGTGATTGTATAAGCGGAACATTTTAAAGTACAACTGAGAGCCTAACAGTGCCCTCCAATGCTATCATTCAAGACTCCCTTTTAATGCATATAATCTGTCTATTGCTAGTCTTGATGGTCATGTATGATTCACACATGATCAACCTGCTGCTCTAGCCCATTCCTCTGAGATTTCTTTATATCCCCCATACTTGAGAACTTTAGCTTTGAATTCCTTTATACATCTCAGTCATTGATTTCCAAACAGTACTCTTCAGACAAAGATACCAAGCTTGGTGTAGAGATTTCTATAGCGCTAGTCACAAATTTATATACAGTTAAGCATTTATGTTGAGTATTGAAGTCGCTCCAGTCTCACATGCTGAGAGCTGGCGACCAGTGCTGAAAACTCCATAAAAGAGAATATTATTATTTATTATAGTCCTCAAAATATATACATTCAACCTCAGTGTGGGCAGATATACCATACATGAATTACAATGGACCTTGCTATACTTTTTCTTGCAAACTTTACTAGCAAGGTGAGTTTATGGTTCGGCTATTTCAAAATGATGATGGGATGATCTCTGTGTACACATTCACATGATGAAGACTGCCAATCACTAATTAGAACCGTCCACTGGCTTAGTTCGAAGCATAGAAAAAAGCAGTTCTCAATATTTTCCCAGAAATACAGTTTGTACAATAACCCATTAGTGACCATCCATACCCCTTTTCATGGAGGTCACTAACAGGCCTTAGGCTAGGCTATCACCTTTTTATGGAGGCCTAGTCTAAGCGCTGCACAAGTTTCCCATGCAGCAGAGAGTTGGGGCTCGGTCTTTACATGAGAGCAAGGCTCCTGCTCTAACAGGCCATTCTGGGCCATTTACCAATTATATGCCATATTCTAAGTGGTTTAGAAGGAGGGAGCTCCCTGGGTGTTCCATGAGATCGCAGGGTGCCGATGTCTTGGCATGGCAGCCTAGGGCTTAAAGAAGGCCCCAGGCCTGCCTGTACTGTTTGCATATAAGGCTGTGCCAGGGAAGTGCAGCCTGCTTGTGACCATCGTTAAAGTAGTCACTGCCTAAGTCACAGCCGTGCTATTCAAGAGGGAGGGGGGGGGCTGCCTAACTTTGGATCAACAAGGCCATGACTATCAGTACAGCACTGACAGTATAATACTCTGTACTGCATAAGCAGCACAATGTATTATAGAAGCAATTAAAAGATCACCTTTTAAAATCCACTTGTTGGACAACTAAATGAAAAAGCCTTCCAATGGAAAAAAAATGCAAAAATAAAATTCCCTCCACATAGTTGGTACCGCCGTGTCTGTAACGACTGACACTACACAATTATCTTGGAATTTATCCCATAAAGTTAATGCCATAAAAAATCTGAATTGCCATTTTTTGGAGGACGGGCAGGCCAGACTGTGGTAATGTGGGGCTGTGATAATGGAGACTACATACAAGTGCTGCTGCTCATTAGCCACATCCCCAACTCCTCTCTGTACTTCATGTCTCCTCATGAACTCCATTGCTATAGAGATTCAACTGAAGACCTGTATTCAGGATCATAGTTCTTGACAAGAACACCAGAGAACATGATGAGGCAGCTCTTTATCTCAATGTCCTGTAGTAAAGCCCAAATTACTCCTGCCGATACTTCGGCAGATGATCGTTAATGACCATTAGTATGAACGCTCATTATCAATCATCTTGCAAGGTAATACTGCCTCTGATTGTCCGATGCTCGATCATCAGGCAATGCAAATCTTTTGACATATATAAAAATAGGACTTATGGTCGGCTCATAAATAACCCATTTGGTGTTTTATTTGAAATAATACTCTAAAATATACATTTAAAAATACAATTAAAAAATAAAATAAAAAATACAATATTACACTTGTGCATCGGCTTATAATCTCAGTCCCTTTATGCTAACCAAATGCGGAGCTCTCGCATTGGTATTTCACACATATATAAATGTAGCGGTTGATCCAGAATGCATATAGTCTCTCAGATGTTGATTATATTATATAGATGATAAACTCCACATATAGTCTCTCAGGTGTTAATTATGTTTCTCAAAATAAGTTATCTGCTGCAGACAGGTGGTTCAATGTAAATCTTTTGACATGTTACAAAATAATTGTTTGCCTGCGGAAGATCGTGGTGTCTAATAACGTTCTGCCTCCAGTAAACCACTATACAGCATGGGTACTAGCGATTGCATGTAACAGCAGTGGTCTCCTCTGCTATCGAGCAGGCGATTGGTAGGAGGGAATGTTTCCCTCCCTACAATTGTCTGCCACATTGGACTGTGTAATACAGTGTGATTAGGACAGGTTTTGCGTATACTAATAGGACGGCAGACATTTTATTTCCCCCTAATGATTGCTCCCCAGACAAAACAAGCCATTATAATTAATGAAAGGTATTTGGAAATATATCTATAATAAAGTAATATTTAAAGATTTTCATTTTCTTAATTCCTGTATAACCCTTTTTAAGCTTCCACTTTATACATTATATGTGTCACCAGTCCCCATTTACCCAAAAGGTTTCTAAGAAACAAGGAAGCCAGATTTTCTCTGCTACAGTAGCTACAGGTATAGTAATGTGTAATGTGTGGTGAGATCTGGTTTCTCCAGGAGATAATAGCTCATCCTCAAGAATGAGTGTAGCACCCCATACACATTAGTGTTCTATTGGCCAAAACTAGTCTAATGTGTATGAGAAGCTCCTGACTCTTTGTCAACAGATGATGGAGAGAAAAGGATAAGGCAAATTGAATTTTGTAAGCCAATCCTTTTGTTCTTCCCAGAGATAAACCACCTCTGAAGATGTTTAAGCAGTGGCTTTCTCCATTCTTTCCTTTGAAAACACTGTGGTAGTGTGTACAGTAAAGTGCACGGTAGAGGTATGGTGGTGGTGGGAAGGGGTATCTCACACGGTTTTTCAGTTTAGGCATAGTTGCTGGAGCTGTTTAATATTTAAAGTTGCATGGGTTGGATTTCTTTGGACTGGGAGACAGGTTGGTAGTGGGAGTTTTCCAGTACACACCCCTAATCCATTACAGGTTCCCTGGCCCCAGATGAGGCCAACTGTGTTAATCAAACTCTGATAAATCAACCCGCTGTGTATGAGTGAGAGAGAGGCCCCAGGGAACAGACCTGGAGAGGGCACGTGTGGTCTCAGCCAGGAGGGCTGAGGGGCCATGAGGCTGAGGAATCCTGAAGTTTGGGGGCCCAGCGACGCCTACGGAAAGAGGGCCACACGGCCAGGAGGGAGGACTTTTCTGGACCATCTCTTCTCAAAGGTGCTGGTGAGGTCACAGCCTAGACAGGTGTTCATTTTTAAGTTTATGTGTATTGGTGCTAAAGAAACAAAATAAAGCACCATTTGAACAACTTGAACCCCGTTGTCAGAGGAGAAGTCTGTGATTACAACCCCCTGAGAGAGAGCGATCCCTCAGAACACAAACAAACTGGGGTGAACTGAGATGGTCAATGGCTATTGAAGGTGCATGGGCACCTTAAGTCAATGTCCAAACTAGTGTTGAGAGAGCACCTCTGTGCTCATATGCTCGGGTGCTCTGGCCGAGCACTAGGGGTTGCTTGAGTGCTCGGCCGAGCACCCGAGCATAATGTTAGTCAATGGGACTAAACCAGGCACCCCCCGCTTGGAAGAGGGGAGGGTGTCTGGTTAATAGAAAAAGGTCAGAATCGCGACTTCTCTTCTTTTACTCCTTTCACTCGTATAAGTATTCTAATTAACTGAATTTGTACGCACTAGTGTACAAATTCGTACGCATTAGCATACAAATTCGTACGCATTAGCATGCAAATTCGTCCGCATTAGCGTACAAATCAACATTACAGTGCAGGGAAGAGACTCGAGTATTGCGCTCGAGTACACTAGTTGTTCGGCCGAACACCGTGCGGACCCGAGCGTAGGCATGCTCGGCCGAACAGCGAGTTCGGCCGAGCATGCTCGCTAAACACTAGTCCAAACTCTTAAATATATACACATCACAGTAGGATAATGGCAAGTTGTTGAACGTAGAACACATACTGTAGAACAGCAATGGTCATAGAGCGAATATTTGTTTCTTGCAAACTTGGGTTTTCCTTTCTAATTCCACCACAGACACTACCATGGATTATTTGGTGACAGGGCCAAAATTATCTTCTTTGCCTAAGTAATGCAATCCATAGTATTGAATTTAGAAATGCTACAGATGAATACGATGACTTTAGAGCTGCAAACCCTTGCCACTTGAGTGGCATCCAAATATTTCAGAATTTATTGCCAATATTAAATACCATGTTGCATATAGCACATTTCTCCCATTACACTATTAGTACGAGCATAGCAAATAACAACCTTACACTCGCAGTCCATGTCTTAAATATGCCAAGACTGTATAAATTATTCATAAAACTTTCTCATTTTTTTCCCCTGCTGAGCAGAATGTTATATCAATCATCCGTAAACTGGTAGGTAATGAGTAATAAACTCTTTTTCCAAACAATGAAATGCAATCTAAACTATTTTAAATATTTCTGGGATCATAACCTCAGCAATGAGCAGCGAATCTGGAATGAATTCATTACAGCAAACGGTTTGTCACCTGTAAGGTGAGTTTGTTCATTCTATGTAGAAAAAAATATAAAATGTCTCTCTATGGCAATGAGTTTTATTCTGCAATACGATTTGTAAAATCACCATTACACGTACGTATCCCAGTAATAAATGACATATTGGATTAAATTTGCCAGGGAAAAGTCATTAAGTTTGTACTGACATTCTGCTGAAAGTCTTTATTTAGAGATATCTTGATTCTTTTACATCTACTCTATCAATACAAATTGCTGAGTGTTTTGGAAAAAACACAAAAAAAGCTGAATACTGATAAAAAAATGTAAATAAAATAAAGAATAAAGAAAAAAGTAGAACTGTAGCAATAGGAGTATAGCTACAGGGATACAAAAGGGGCAGAAGAAACAGATTCCTAGTACTGAAGGGGGAACCAGAGGCTCCTCTGTGACATGAGAAGACAATTTCAGCATGAATAGTGCTTGGTAGGTGGGCTTAACCCTGGGGTACATTAAAGATATTGAATTGAAGAAACAAGATTTTGTGGGAGAATTTATCACAAGGGGAATATTTGAATTTTATTTTTGTTTTGTTGTACTTTATGCCACATTTATCAATGTTTAGAGATGAGCGAGTAGTGTTCGATCGAGCTGGTATTCGATCGAATACTACGCTATTCGGCATACTCGATTTCAATCGAGTAAAACGGCGATGGCGCACTTAGAATTCGTTTCCCCTCCCACCTTCCCTGGCGCTCTTTTTCCACCAATCACCATGCAGCCCCCCTGACAGGCCCGCGGAGCACGCTGGCAGCGCGAAAACGGCGTCTACATGGATTGGCTGGAAAAACCATGTGACCTCGAATATTAAAAACTCAGCTCTTCCTGCTCGTACGCATATGCTGCGTGAACTTAGTCAGGGACAGAGGCTGGAGAAGGGAGAGACAGGTTTTAGCTGTTGGACAGGCAGGAGCGTGATTAAAAGCCCTTATCAGGGCTACTATAGTGCAGTACAGTGATAGCTTTACTACAATATACACTTTACAGAGAATGGCTGCTGTATTCAGGGATAGCTGCTGGAGTAGGGACAGAGAGAGGCATTAGTGTATTAGGTGCTCTGCTACATACCAAACTATATTTGGCACTACTGTTCTGCGTTCTTTTTGGCTGCAAAACCCTGTTATATACCTAGTGTGTATATGCACCATCTGATCTTCTGTCAGTATACGGCTGTGTACTTTTTTTTTTTTTTTAAATACAGTTTATTTGGCTCTAGTGTTCTGGGTTCTGTGTGCCTGCAATACCCTTTTTGTATACCAGGTGTAAATACCCACCGTCTGAACAGTTAGTACACGGCTGTGTACCTTGAAATATAAAATATATTAGGCCTTTTCATTGGCAACTGTACTGTGCGTTCTCTTGCAAAATAATTGTATATACCTGGTGTTAATACACACCGTCTGAACAGTTAGTACACGGCTGTGTACCTTGAAATATAAAATATATAGGCCTTTCATTGGCAACTGTACTGTGCGTTCTCTTGCAAAATTATTTCACATACCTGGTGTTAATACACACCGTCTGAACAGTTAGTACACGGCTGTGTACCTTGAAATATAAAATATATAGGCTTTTCATTGGCAACTGTACTGTGCGTTCTCTTGCAAAATAATTTCACATACCTGGTGTTAATACACACCGTCTGAACAGTTAGTACACGGCTGTGTACCTTGAAATATACAATATATAGGCCTTTTCATTGGCAACTGTACTGTGCGTTCTCTTGCTAAATAATTTCACATACCTGGTGTTAATACACCCCGTCTGAACAGTTAGTACACGGCTGTGTACCTTGAAATATAAAATATATAGGCTTTTCATTGGCAACTGTACTGTGCGTTCTCTTGCAAAATAATTTCACATACCTGGTGTTAATACACACCGTCTGAACAGTTAGTACACGGCTATGTACCTTGAAATATAAAATATATAGGCTTTTCATTGGCAACTGTACTGTGCGTTCTCTTGCAAAATAATTTCACATACCTTGTGTTAATACCCACCGTCTGAACAGTTAGTACACGGCTGTGTACCTTGAAATATAAAATATATAGGCCTTTTCATTGGCAACTGTACTGTGCGTTCTCTTGCAAAATAATTGTATATACCTGGTGTTAATACACACCGTCTGAACAGTTAGTACACGGCTGTGTACCTTGAAATATAAAATATATAGGCCTTTTCATTGGCAACTGTACTGTGCGTTCTCTTGTAAAATAATTGTATATACCTGGTGTTAATACACACCGTCTGAACAGTTAGTACACGGCTGTGTACCTTGAAATATAAAATATATAGGCTTTTCATTGGCAACTGTACTGTGCGTTCTCTTGCAAAATAATTTCACATACCTGGTGTTAATACAACACCGTCTGAACAGTTAGTACACGGCTGTGTACCTTGAATATAAAATATATAGGCCTTTTCTTTGGCAACTGTACTGTGCGTTCTCCTTGCAAAATAATTTCACATACCTGGTGTTAATATACACCGTCTGAACAGTTAGTACACGGCTGTGTACCTTGAAATATACAATATATAGGCCTTTTCATTGGCAACTGTACTGTGCGTTCTCTTGCTAAATAATTTCACATACCTGGTGTTAATACACACCGTCTGAACAGTTAGTACACGGCTGTGTACCTTGAAATATAAAATATATAGGCTTTTCATTGGCAACTGTACTGTGCGTTCTCTTGCAAAATAATTGTATATACCTGGTGTTAATACACACCGTCTGAACAGTTAGTACACGGCTGTGTACCTTGAAATATAAAATATATAGGCCTTTTCATTGGCAACTGTACTGTGCGTTCTCTTGCAAAATAATTTCACATACCTGGTGTTAATACACACCGTCTGAACAGTTAGTACACGGCTGTGTACCTTGAAATATAAAATATATTGGCCTTTTCATTGCAACTGTACTGTGCGTTCTCTTGCAAAATAATTTCACATACCTGGTGTTAATACACACCGTCTGAACAGTTAGTACACGGCTGTGTACCTTGAAATATAAAATATATAGGCCTTTTCATTGGCAAACTGTACTGTGCGTTCTCTTGCAAAATAATTTCACATACCTGGTGTTAATACACACCGTCTGTACAGTTAGTACACGGCTGTGTACCTTGAAATATAAAATATATAGGCCTTTTCATTGGCAACTGTACTGTGCGTTCTCTTGCAAAATAATTTCACATACCTGGTGTTAATACACACCGTCTAAACAGTTAGTACACGGCTGTGTACCTTGAAATATAAAATATATAGGCCTTTTCATTGGCAACTGTACTGTGCGTTCTCTTGCTAAATAATTTCACATACCTGGTGTTAATACACACCGTCTGAACAGTTAGTACACGGCTGTGTACCTTGAAATATAAAATATATAGGCCTTTTCATTGGCAACTGTACTGTGCGTTCTCTTGCAAAATAATTGTATATACCTGGTGTTAATACACACCGTCTGAACAGTTAGTACACGGCTTGTGTACCTTGAAATTTAAAATATATAGGCTTTTCATTGGCAACTGTACTGTGCGTTCTCTTGGCAAAATAATTTCACATACCTGGTGTTAATACACACCGTCTGAACAGTTAGTACACGGCTGTGTACCTTGAAATATAAAATATATAGGCCTTTTCATTGGCAACTGTACTGTGCATTCCTCTTGCAAAATAATTGTATATACCTGGTGTTAATACACACAGTCTGAACAGTTAGTACACGGCTGTGGTACCTTGAAATATAAAATATATAGGCTTTTCATTGGCAACTGTACTGTGCGTTCTCTTGCAAAATAATTTCACATACCTGGTGTTAATACACACCGTCTGAACAGTTAGTACACGGCTGTGTACCTTGAAATATAAAATATATAGGCCTTTTCATTGGCAACTGTACTGTGCGTTCTCTTGCAAAATAATTTCAACATACCTGGTGTTAATACACACCGTCTGAACAGTTAGTACACGGCTGTGTACCTTGAAATATAAAATATATAGGTCTTTTCATTGGCAACTGTACTGTGCGTTCTCTTGCAAAATAATTGTATATACCTGTGTTAATACACACCGTCTGAACAGTTAGTACACGGCTGTGTACCTTGAAATATAAAATATATAGGCCTTTTCATTGGCAACTGTACTGTGCGTTCTCTTGCAAAATAATTTCACATACCTGGTGTTAATACACACCGTCTGAACAGTTAGTACACGGCTGTGTACCTTGAAATATAAAATATATAGGCCTTTTCATTGGCAACTGTACTGTGCGTTCTCTTGCAAAATAATTTCACATACCTGGTGTTAATACACACCGTCTGAACAGTTAGTACAACGGCTGTGTACCTTGAAATATAAAATATATAGGCTTTTCATTGGCAACTGTACTGTGCGTTCTCTGCAAAATAATTGTATATACCTGGTGTTAATACACACCGTCTGAACAGTTAGTACACGGCTTGTACCTTGAAATATAAAATATATAGGCTTTTCATTGGCAACTGTACTGTGCGTTCTCTTGCAAAATAATTGTATATACCTGGTGTTAATACACACCGTCTGAACAGTTAGTACACGGCTGTGTACCTTGAAATATAAAATATATAGGCTTTTCATTGGCACTGTACTGTGCGTTCTTCTTGCAAAATAATTTCACATACCTGGTGTTAATACACACCGTCTGAACAGTTTAGTAGCACGGCTGTGTACCTTGAAATATAAAATATATAGGCCTTTTCATTGGCAACTGTACTGTGCGTTCTCTTGCTAAATAATTTCACATACCTGGTGTTAATACACACCGTCTGAACAGTTAGTACACGACTGTGTACCTTGAAATATAAAATATATAGGCCTTTTCATTGGCAACTGTACTGTGCGTTCTCTTGCAAAATAATTTTATATACCTGGTTTAATACACACCGTCTGAACAGTTAGTACACGGCTTTGTACCTTGAAATATAAAATATATAGGCCTTTTCATTGGCAACTGTACTGTGCGTTCTCTTGCAAAATAATTTTATATACCTGGTGTTAATACACACCGTCTGAACAGTTAGTACACGGCTGTGTACCTTGAAATATAAAATATATAGGCCTTTTCATTGGCAACTGTACTGTGCGTTCTCTTGCAAAATAATTTTATATACCTGGTGTTAATACACACCGTCTGAACAGTTAGTACACGGCTGTGTACCTTGAAATATAAAATATATAGGCCTTTTCATTGGCAACTGTACTGTGCGTTCTCTTGCAAAATAATTTTATATACCTGGTGTTAATACACACCGTCTGAA